>BJBW01012145.1:49815-76205 GCA_004320125.1 Scolopax mira
AGAGCTACACAGCAAAAGGCTCCCTTCCCTCCCGCAAACACGGATTCTTTTTGATGTTCCTTATACAGCAAGCAAGAAGAGATAAATTAAAATTGAGAACCTAGAGAGCTCTTTGATCCTATTGCCTGGAAATATGTATAAGAATATTTTCTCCAGACGCACTTTTGCTATATATGGAAACCAAATGCTGACTAATCATATAAACCTTATGGTGCCTAAGCACAGCTGTAATCTGCAGCAGAACACTGTCACAACGGCAAAGGAAAATGTGGAAAACTAAGAAGTTAGCTGTGGTGCTGAGAAAGAGGAGAAAATGGTGATCAAAGGCACTGGAGGCCAGATTAGACAGGAGGGAGAGTTTCTAGCTGGTTAGCTTTTAAGATACAAGTGACATATTTATGACTTATTCTTGTATTACTGAACTTTAACAGTCCAAGTAATGATTATCCATTTTCCAAGTTTACAGAAAAATGATTCTATACGAGACCTGCTGACTCAGGACAACGGTAATAGGATACAAAAGGCTGAATTTTGGTTCATTGGTTTATAGAGAGCACCAGTTGGTAGCGATAGAGCGACTTAGAGCTGTTCATCGAGATGGCCACAAGCCGTGGTTGGGAGCCACCAGCCGAGGGAGGGGAGGCAAGAATTGGAACTGCCCACTTGGCCTTACATTTCAGGCACACAGAGGCATGGGGCATGGAGAGATGCACCATTGGCACTCGTGGCAAGCACCTGGGCTAGCACGGCTTGCCAGCAGTGGGGGCAGCATGGGCATCACTGCTCCAGCGCGGTCTGGGAACACGGGGGGGCTTCTCCTATGGGTACTCATTATCCTCTGAAGTTACACCACAATAATCCAAAGAAATTGAACCAATTTCCCTTTAAAAGGAAAAAAAGATGGAATTGGTACATTCTTAACAGAACTTTTATTTATGGGAATGGGATTATATCGATCTCCAAAATGGAACCTCTTGGAATTTTTATTTTTTTTAAACTTGCATTCTTGGCTGCTAGAACTTTGCTCTGGTGCTTTTACATTAACAGAAGTTTGTAAAAACACACAAATCCCTTTCACTAATGACTAAACATCAGGTGAGAACACAGACATCTCACAGTGTGCTATGGAAACTCATGTTATCTCAGTTACACAGATCATCTGAGGAACATCCCACCAAGCTACCACTGGCATATGACAATGTACACTCACTTTCCAGCAGCATATTAAAAATACCTTCCAAGTACCAGATCACTAATAACGATGATTGTTGCTCCTTGTGAAATCTGAGAGTACAGCAGTACAGAATACTAAGTGTTACCAGCATTTATTACCGGAGTTCATCCCTCATTTACTGGATCCCCAGTACAAGCAAAGGAAGAAATAGGAACTTGAAGAGCAGCATCAGTTCTTGCTTTTCATTTATCTTAAAGTACTCATCACTATGGCACAATTAATGCTTTCAATAGGTGTTAAAAATTCCTAGGCTGTAATGCAGAAATGCATTATGAACAGGGAAAGGCAAGTGGCTATAGTTTAGAAGCACAAAGGTGAGATAATGGCCTTCCACATCACTGAACTGTCAGCCTCATTTAGCACAAAGCACAGCATCTGGAGATTTCAAATCATACAGCCGTTTAAAAATATATAGAATGTTAAATTAAATGACAAACACAGGACATGTCACCTTTTAAAGGCAGAAATGTAAAACCAAAGCATATGTTCTCCAACTATAATTGCTTGAGGATCAGCAATATTTTTGTAACCTCATTAGTTTCTTGACTTGGTTTTAAACATGGAAGGATAGATATACAAATAAGTTACAGGTCCTCCACATGATATCCTCAATTTTAAGTCCATCTCTACCAGCAAAATAAATTAAGAACTCTGGGTTTAACTCCTACAGGGAGACTGGGAGGTGAAGACAATGAGGAAAACTTTCTGCAAGCTGTGAGGGATGAAAGTTACTCTGTATTTTGAGCTCTGAAGCCAAGAGGCTTCAGGTAAATATCTAACTTTCAAACATATATTTACAAGCAAATCCCGTGGCCTCTACATATGCTGAGTTCTCCAGAAAACCCCATGGGGTTATGTGTGCAGAAACAAGCCCAAGCTCAGGTGCCCTGACAGGGGGCCACCCGATGCCTGCAAGAGTTGATCTGACTCTGTGTGGCATGGAGCCTCAGCTCCTAAAGTGTCCCTGGCTCCAGCAGAGCCACCTCAGGTCTCAACACCGTGGTCTTGTCACCACTCGAGTGGGATGGTGCTGCACTGAGACCGACAGGCAGCCCTGCAGGGAGTCACCCCACGGGTGGCACAGCCATGACAGGAGAGAAGGTGACAAACCCCACTCCTGAGCATTATTTGGGTACATCAGCACAGTCCTTCAGCTCTTTCACCAGCCCCGAGAGCCCAGCTCCCACTCCCCAGGTACAGGGAGAGCAGAGCATGTACATCCTCACCTGTATCAGGGGCTGCCACCCCTCTCACAGATCACTGTTCTCAGTCACAGCCCAGCACTTCAGAGCACACGTTCAGCACTTCATGGCATGCACAATCTTCCACTCAAGTGTTACTAAAAGGTTATAACTAGGCCAATAAAGCTGGATGTTATTTGTCCATTCATGGCAACGGGAAAGCAGTGCCTGCTGATGACATTAAACATAACATCGTACCCACAATTCAAATTATTTTATTTTTTAGCTACCTGCTATATAGACAGATCAGTTCAAAGTTGCCAATTTGACATACAGTGGGGCAGTGCTAAAGAGTAGTCATGTCAGGGGATTACAGCAGGTAGAGCTGGTGCTCCTCTATCCACCTCCTCCTCACCCACCATCAAAGAGGATTTTATAACATAAAGAATATTTGACATTGCCCAATCACCAACAATTAACAGTCTGACTGAGCCCAGATGCAGAACATTCAAGGCCAGGCTGGATGGGGCTTGGAGCAACCTGGTGGGAGGTGTCTCTGCCCAGGGCAGGGGGGTTGGAACTGGATGATCTTTAAGGTCCCTTCCAACTCAAACCATTCTATGATTCTATGATCCTTAAGCATGTGGTTGTGCTTTCTCCTGAGGACCTGCTTCAATAAGGCTGGATTCTCTCTCTTCGCAGGCACTCTAGGACCAGCACAAACAACCCACAGTATAACCTTATTTTTACCTTTTTTTTTTTTTGCAAGGCAGATTCCCAAAGTTTCAGTTACAGGTTTCATCCGAGTGAAAGGAAAAGGCATCATCAAAACTTTGAAATAAAATCATGAAATAGTGAAGCACTGCTTGCATTTAGCTTATTGTGCATGAAAGTTTAAACTTTGCTTTCAACCTTGGTTTTCCAAACATGCTGCCATTCACTATAATATGGGTTAAAAATAAGAGAAAGCAAAGATGAAATGTAAATGATTTAAATGCATGCATATGTTCTTTTGTAAAATGCATAATGCATCTGTAAGGTTTTTCCTCATATTTTGGACACAAATCAAGGGGGAAATGGTTCGCTTATGATACAGTGAATTTTTTATCCACCTTCAGTGGTAAAACATACTTCCATGTAAGTGTTTCACTGTATTCTGGTGGTTACTGCTTTTTTGGTTTTGTTTGCTTGTTTTTTTGGTGAGTTTTTTGAAAGCTTAAGTAGGAACACCAAACCCAAAAGATGAACACAGAACCATTTCTTCTCCAAATGCTTTCATGGAAACTTTCCATTTGTTATAAAAATCCACTAGTAACAAACCAGCCTTGTAGATGATCTACAGTCAATTACTAAATTGACATTCAATCACAAGTAAGTTTATAGAATGTTTTGCTTACTTTTAAAATATATTTTAAGTGATGGTCAAACACACAGTGTACACACAGTGATTTGCTCAGCATTCACACTGTAACTGATACAGGTGAGAGTCTGAAGAGATTAATTGAAAAAGAGAGTCTTTTTCAATTAATACAAATTCAGTTAATGGTAATTGTCCTGGTAGAAAGAGGCAGCAAGATCCTTAATACTACAGTGACTTCTACTGCCTTTTTTTTTGTACCAAGGAAAAAAAAAAATTGTCCTATCTTTCTAGAAGCCTCCTCTCCTGGAGTTACATAGTCAGGAATTTTTGTAGGGTCCTAACATGAAAAGAGGCCATGAATTAAGAGAGTTTCCAGTTCCTGTCCTGCACTTCTCACATCAATGGCACCATAACTTGGAGCAAAGGAAACATAATGCAGAAGACAACGACAGTTACCAAAACTAATGCTCAAACCCAACCAGGTTTGATCCAAAAACCAAAACCTAGCAAATTCCCTGAATTACCCAGAAATGCAGGTGGGTCGTAGGCGGTGGGGGCCAGCTGCATCTGGGCCACAAGCCCAGGCGAGCGAGCGTGTGTCGGAGCAGATGTGAGCTCCGGGGGAAGCAGCTGTGGCAGCCGCCTCCACGGGGATCCCGCACCCCGCGCCGGAGGCACAAGGAGTTGCCCGCGGTCGATGGAGGGAAGTCTCGGGCTAGAGAGGCTGGGCTTCCAGAAGAGAAGGGCCCTGCACCCCACTTGACCCGGGGACACGGGATTTTTGATAGCACTATTACAATCACAGAGCTTATAAAATGTATTTGGAGAGGTTTTCGTGTTGGTTTTGGGATAGCGTACGAAGGCCCCAGGAATCCACTCCGAGGCCTTAAATCTGTGGCCAAACTCCAGCAAAAGCCATATGTTAGTCATATTACCACCTTTTTCTTTTCCCTGTTCTTGCTCCATTGTAAAGGCCCCCGCCCTGCACAGTGCAGGAGAGACGGCCTCGGGGCAAGAGAGGCTCATATACCACTTCTCTTATCTGCAGAAATCCTGTGCTAATGATGTGAATAATCCCAAATCTGCTTTCTGTCACCGACTGACTGACCTGCTTGTTTTCACCTTTGCAAGGGGAGCAGCACCGGGAGGTTTGGGTGTGCGAAGCGCTGGGCTGTACGTGCTGCCTCTAAGGCTGGGGGTTCTTTTTGGAAGGAGGTGAGCCCCTGGCCCAGGGCAAGACTGCAGGAGGTCTGAGCCCCCCCCCCCCATTATACCTGCACAGGAAAACCAGCTGAGGAGGAGGATGGTGGTGAGCAGGAGCTCCTTGCACCCCACAACTGACCAGCTGCTGGCACTGGCTCACTGTAGCACTCCAGCCACGGCACTAAACAGCACCCCATTTAGCTTTGGTTCTAATAAAAAGTGAAAGTTAAAAGCAGTGCAAGCAGCAGATAAAGCACTATTAAAAACTGGCTGGGATCATGCCAGGGATGGAGTCCAAGGCAGGAGGTGGAGCCAAGACGACCACAAGGCGATGGGTATTTCACAGTATTGGATAATTAAGAAAAAGAAAATATTTTCCATCTTTTTTTTCCCCCCCCTTACATCATTGAGGTAATAAAATATATACAAGCAAGTATACCAACAGACTGTATTTCAACTCCAACATAAATATTTATTTCCTTAATGCAGCAAGGAGAGGAGGCTGTGATGATAACACCCTGGAAGTATTAAACTCCACCTTAAAATACATCAAATGCCTGGCTAATTCATCGTGCCAAATATCTCGGTTTTATATGGTATATACCTAAACCCACACTTCTGCTCACTCATCCATATTATACTCTAATGAACAATAGCTAAAACCTGCTGATTTTGGATTAACAATGGCAAAAATAGGTGCATATGCTGACATTACATTAAGAAAAAACACATGTGAGGACTGATGCTCTTGTTTAAAGCCGTTTGAGCACGGACCCAGATCCAGTCTCTGCAGAGGGTTTGTGTAGAGACTTTTTTACCACAAGCAGGGGGTTGGACCAGATGAATTTTGAAATTGGACATTAAGCCTCTAGGACTTATAAAAGAAAAAGGATTTGTGGCTCTGGAAATAGAAGAAGTGTCACACATTTCATTATCACATACTGAAGTATTATCCACAAACCAATTTATTACCTGTAGAACAAGGAAATACAAGCGAGAAGAAAATTGGATTCATATTGAAAGCAATTTCTGATGGGACTGGTGGCCAACCCAGACCCGGCACAGCCAGAGCTCAACCCTGCCCAGCAAACCAGCCCCTTATCAACCTCTGCCTCGGTTTCTCCTTCCCTTTTGTGCAGAATGTTTTGATTTAAAATACAGCACTGTTATCTCACTGCTTGGAAAAAAACCCCACAACACAGAAGTCCCAAACAAGCCACCATACTTGTTTTTAAAAAGCTATTTTTTGCCACCTAACGAAGAGAGGAATTAAAAAATATTTGGATTCACTATGAAATTAGGAGATGTTGCTCAGCAGCTGCTGCATCACTTCCAACTGAGCTTGAAAAGCCAAAGCTAAAAGACATTCCTGGAGACTGCTTCATGCCCAGCTTTACACCTACAGGTTTAATTGCTCTAAAGAGGCCATCACAACTTATAGCACTGACGTAGCTGCTGTGCTCTAGGGACATGGACACCAAGCCTCTTTGGGTATTTTACAGGCAGGAGGAAGCTGAGAGACAAAAAGAAGAGTCCACAGAGCCCTGAGGAGAAGGGCTGATGTTCTGGAAGAGCTCCCAGACACAGAGGAGAGCAAGTTGGAGGATCCCAAGATGACAAGAACCAGCAAGGTAGTTGATGGTTAAAAACCTAGTGTTTGACAGAGACTACAGCCCAAACTGCAGGAGTCATACTTGAAACAAGAAATAATGAAGCATATTTTAGAGATTTTTCAAAGCAAACATGGGAAACAGTGAACAAATACTTTGAAGGACAGTCTAATTTAGAGACATCATTAAATAAAAATGTCTTTTTATTATAAGCTGGAAAACTGTTTCTAAATAAAGCTTTCCCTGAAACGATACTGACTCTTAAGATTCATTTGCAGATAAATGCTCAAATACTCATCTTTTAACTTGCACATCTCATACTGTTTTAAGAACATTTCAAACAGTTTAGATTAATAGATGAGCTTATAATACAGTACAAAGATATAAAAATATCAAGATTTGTAGAATGATTCCTTTAAGCAGCGTATAAAAAGAGCAGAAATGTCAATGAACATGCTTCTTTGCAAATACTGGCTGGTGTGTTATTTCTGTGCAATCTATAAAAACACAAGTACAGACACTGAGGTTTCTGGATCTCTTGTAAGTTTAACAGTAGCTGGGAGCTCTTAGATCTCCAGCTATAATAAATATTGTATCCTACAGGAGCCCATCGGGAATCTCAGCTCATGTGTTGTTCCATAGAAGATTGTGGTGTCAGATATAATTAGAATCAACACTTTCCACTTATTCAGAGCTTTAAAGCTACCTATGCAGAACATTAACAACAACTCTTAATGGAAGACGATCAAGGGGTATATACAACAATCTTATATACATATACAAAATACCTATTTCGCATTTTGGATTCCCCCCCCTCAAACAACCAGAAGGCGATTTATACGCTTCAGCCAGACCATGCTCTAGCCCACTGCTGGTTTTCAGCTGCCAAACCATTATATGAGCTGAAGGTGGCTTCCCCAGCTGAAGGTTCATGTGTAACACTTCAGAAATAAGACACTCACTGTCTGCACTAATGGACCATGGGTACATGCATCAAGCAGGTTGTGTGACACGAGAACAACTGTCTTTGAGCAATAGAGGACGGCACCAGTGACCATTAACGTTGTCCCTGAGGCCTCGTGGCAACTTATCTTCACATAAAAAGAAAAAAAAAATCCCATTACCTTGTATTGGGTTATGATGTTGGTTAGGTCACAGTTATGCTTTCATCTAGCTATGACATCAACATGGAAATTGCTGGGTTTATTGTTTGTCAAAGTCCCCTGTGATCCATCAAAATTCATATTAGCAAGATGAACAAGGTGATCAGCCTTTGGGGGATTAAGCACCTCAGGTTACTTAAGTTACTTAAAGTTGCTTAAAACATAACAAAGCAGCATCTAGAAATTGTTAGTTTTTGATTTTCATTTGCATGTCACACCACTTTTTTTTAAGCTGATGAACAGCTACGTATCAAAGCACAACCATCTTAGAAGAGATGAATTGCTTCAATTACTACCAGCCTCCTCAGCTAAACCAAAGGCAGACTGGGACGAAGAACAAGTGTCCTCTGTCCCTGGCAGGGTAACAGCCACCCCACATCACTATGCTATGCTGTGCAGAGCGAGTTCCCACCTCCAGAACCACAGAATAACCCACCCACAACCATCACAGGGAGGCAAAAATAGACCAGTACATAATGATTCTGCTGCTGTTCAGCCACTGTTCCCATGCTTGTCCTCTCCAGTATACTTCTCCTGCCTACAGAAAACACCCACCAGTGTTTCAAGACATTAATGCCACTCCATGTATCCCTGCAGCTGAGTCTTTTCCCAAGCCAGGCAATGATCCAGCAGCAAGTGCCCAGTCAGTAGTGTCAGGTCATTTTAATTTCTCTTCACATCTCCACAGTCTATAGGGCATAACTGTTTCTAGATGTAATCATGTATACTGCATTGGCATCTTGGAGCCTGTTGAAGTCAGCTCTGTCTTCAGGCTCTCTTCAAAAATCATCAGATAACATTAGATTAGATGAAATAAGTTGAAAAAATTGCAAGTATGAGAATTTTGTACCATGCAGCTCATGCACACACACACATTTAGAAAGCATCCTTTCTCCATCCTCTTGCTAAATAGCACACTCCAAATAGTGTGTGCTATTGCACCGAGGACACAAAGAAACCCCTGAATATCTCCCACACACAGTCACTAGTTTAGGAATAATACATAAAATGTTTTTCAAATAAGTAACGTAATAAGTGTTTCAAATAGATATGATGTTAACAGAATTGGCTCAAAAGTTATTCTGGGAAAGAACCATAACTGAAACTCATTTAAATTTAAGCCGTCAGAAAGCAGAAGTACAAAAGAAGCAGTGCTGGGAACTTGTTTCTGCTGTCACTAAACAGGTGATGCCCTCTAAGAATGGCTTGTTTTATCACCATTATTAAAACCTCTCGGTTGCTGCGAAGAATAGACCAAGGGCCAAATCTCTTCCTTGGCTTCAAAGCTCAGCATTATACCCCCAGGATGCGAGCGCAATCTCTATCTGCAACAACAAACCACCTTTATACCATCCAGGTAATTACAGGTTCAGGTCAAGGACTCCAGCCCCTATCGATTCCATCTCTCCGTGAGGGGGGCCCTGCAGCACTGGCCGGCTCCACTCGAGCGGGGCAGCTCAAGTATCCCCGACACTGGGGCTCCCCGGGCCCTACCAGTGCCCGTAATGGGAAACCAGCAACTGCTCGGGCCTGTCAGTTATTGCCTGTGGCAAGAAGGACAGCCTGGGAATTCAGAATGTTGGTGACTTCATCTGCCAGCTGCATTCACACATCTTTACTACCTGAATAACTGATCTCCGCTCCTCCAAGGCAGCGCTTTCTGGTGTACAGCGTTTGGGAATAAATATTTGATCGTGCATACAACAGAAAAGAGCTCAGATGGTTTAAGGTGTGACAGCAGAAGTGTTTATGAAATTCCAAGTGAGAGCATTGCTGGACAGTAAAAATTTGTCCCATGGTCCCTATCTCACAGGTGTGGTGATGAACAATAAAAGATCCTTCACAGGCAGAGGGGAGGGAACCTTCCCTCCTCCCTAAACCCGATTCAACTCTTCTCTTCATTAAACCCTTTGCAGGCAACAAACTCTGTCCATGGCCAGTTGCGCACAAAAGAAAGGGAAGTACTAAATTACAAGCCAATTTTAAGTGGCCATTGATTGAACTAACCAGAAGAGAGCTTTGTATTGTCAGTTTCGTGCAGCAGTAATAAATGTTCTTCATTTAAAGAGTGATGTGTGTGTCCCTCAGAAGGGCAGCACACGCCAGGTTTCAGAAAAGAGCACAAAGGTTCCATCACCACACACACAATAGAAGAAAACAATAACATATATGCACTCAGGATCATTTTCTGCTACAATTTAATTCTATTAATTGAAAAATTCTTCCTTCTTCAACTTCTGTATTTTTCCCAAGCAAGAATGAAACAGAGATCTCCTCCAAATAGGAAAGGAAAATGTTGATGCAAAACAGAGACCAAACAGCTTCTCCATCAACATTCTCCTACTCTGCTGACAGCGCAGCAAAATCATTACTTGACTGATGGGTAAGTGTTAAAAACCTCTTTGTATGGGGGGAAAAACCCAAGGCTTTTCATAAACACACACACAGATGCACACACTTTTTTTTTTTCACCTGGGCAGGAGTGAATTAGCAGCTCTGAGCATACCCAGTACCTGAGCCCTGCTACACATTTGTTACAGCTTAAGGAAAGGCTTGCCCTTACAGACTGGATGCAGCTGCGCAGCCAAATCTACTGTGATTGGGAACTGCTGCAAAATCCTCTCTCTAGAGGCTTTCTATTGCTGGAAGTTCCAACTTTCCTGCACCCTTTAATTTTTGCCTTATTTATTATTAGTTCAGTTCTATCAGGTTTGATTTTTCAGATGTGTAACACATATGACATACATCATTCATCCACTAATTATAATACAAAAATTCAGAAATGTGCCTGGAAATATTCTATTATTTTCCAATTAGTCTCCATCACTCTGTAGATATCCTCAGCGAGCCACAAAACCTATCTGAAGCCAGGCCCATCAAAGAAAGGAACAGAAGTCAATGTAGCTACGTGAAGTTATCAAGTCACACCTGTAGAGTGATCCTCTGAAACACAGCTTGGGTGTTCAGCAACAAGGATTTCATCAACCACGCTACAGATTTCTGTCCCGGGGTTGGTTGGTTTGGTTGAGTAAAGAGCATGACCTTCAGCTGCAGCAGCTCCTGCAGACAGGGCACTTGGAAGGTCTCTTTTCCCATCTCTGATGTCTAATAAACTCTTACATGGAACCTGACTTACTGAGGGTCTCTCCCATCCACCCCACTACCCGCAGGCACAACATTTAGATAGTCATCTCGATATCCTCACCCCTGGCAGCCCCAGCACTTCTTTGGGAAGGATGGACACACAGACAGAGGAGCACACACATCTGAGTGCTACACACCACGTGCATTTACTACATGTACAGCAGTGCATCTTGTGCTGCATTATTATTACAGGCTTCCTGCTTTTGTAAAGCTTGGAAACTCAGCGTTGTCCCTTTAACATTTCTAAGTGCCAATCTGGAACAGCATCTGGAATTGCAGTGCATTTAATCCTTCAGGGCATATTCTCTCTATGATGCATATGACTAAAACGTGTGCACTGAGGGACAAATGTCCAGTAGCTTTAGGTGACTACATTTCTGCAAACTTTTCTTAAAGATTTGTTTTAAAAAATACCACAACAGACAGTATCTTAGTGGAGGTAACCACATTGAAATACGCATTTTTTTAAATTTATCCAAGTAATCTTTACAGGGAGTGTCATTCACTTAAAAACACCACTGCAAATTTTCATGACTGATTTTCACGTATTCAAGTTTTGTACTTTTTAAACAAAGATTTTTGCAAGTGATGCTGTGAGAGAACATTGTCACTAGTACACCACGGTTCTACAGACACGTGAAAAATCACAATTAAAAATAACCCACAAATTTCAGGGTTGTCACCAAAGGGGGAGAAGGAAGTAAGCTATCGAGAATGGCGGAAGAATAATGGGAGATGATAAACATGTACTCGAAATCTTTTGATAGGAGGAAAAAGTGATGGAGTCAGATAAGAAGAGGCGCCACGCTGGTTGCATCTCTAAGCAACAGGCAATCAAACACCCAGATAAGCATCTTCATAAAATGCAACAGACTCGAATGCACGGGGCATAACTGAAGAATCACTTCCTGGTTCAGCTTAGGTAGTAAAAATTTATGACCTACTTAAAAAAAATCCTTCTAACCTTAAAATGTATTTTCCAATAAATTTGTTTTCCATAAAGAATCCAAGCCATTTAGGGCACGGCCTGGTAATAGCAGGAAACGAGAATACTGACAGCAGTGGACTACAACCCCAAAATGCTATGTTGTACACGAATAGCATTCACAATTTTAGATTCAGAGCTGAGCTTAATGTAATTTTCTGTGCATCTCAAAGGTGGGAAGAGAAGAAAGCAACCAGAAAAATACTCTTTTTCCCTCTGCTGGCCTCTGTTACAAGAATAGCACGAGATCTCACAAAATAGTGCATTTTTTTGTGTGTCTCACTCACTCTGTAGCAGAATTCACACCCTATACCATCACACATAATCTAGTGTATCTACCCTCAATTTGGACCAATAATTTCTGCACGGGAAAGGACGGGGAATCAGGCAATATGAGAAGTGCAAAGATACAGTACAGTCCCTGAATCAAAAATCAATTCAAATCCAAACTGTCTGGCAGTGAAGTTAAATAAAATACTACTATCAGCATGTCCCTAACAAAATCCATGTATTGTTTATAAGAAACTTATGAGGTGTTACAACAAAACTGAGTCACTGCTGTACAGTAAATATATTTTCAGTGTCATAACAATGTATAGAATTGACTTTGGCAATTTTAATATGGACACACATGTTAAAGGCATTACCAATAGAGCTTCATCACATTCACATGAGCCATTTCACATTAAGGTCTCATCCACACTAGAAGGAACCCTGGGAGGTTCATTGTTCCTATTGTAGGTGGAATAACAGAATGTGTTATGGTTGCAGAATGGTGATATTTCAGAACTGCTATAGGCAACAGCACTGCTCCGTTCATACACAAGAGGGGAAAAAAACCCACCCAACCCCTTGATAACCTGGCTATCTCTCTGTGTATCAGCTGGCACAGTCTCACTGATAGTGAGGAACAGCGATGCCATTAATCACTCTGAATCTGAAGTGTCAGATACACAGGCAGAAACACTTCTACGATTCCTTTTATGGGTAAGAGGCACAGATGAACTAGTCCGAAGAATCATAACTGATGTGTTCATGTTTTCTTTCTTCTGCATCAAAAAATTATTTCCAAAATTGCTTTGTCATGTACTAAAACAAGTAAAAATCCCTTTAAATAACCAGCATCAGATGTTTGTCTAAGCTCAACGTGAATTAATTTAACAAGTTTTAAATATTTGAAAATGGAATTTATAATGACAATCCTCAATACCCAAAGTAAATTTTGTTATTATTGAACTCGGTTATAAACACTTCTAAGAAATACCCTGTAATACCCAAATAAATTAATTTGGCAAACAATATGATATCTTGGACTCAGAATTTATATCAATACCAAACAGAGACTGGAACAGGAGCTTTTACTTTAACCCTCTTTAAAAGAGCCTTCAGAAACCAGTTTCTGTATGTGTTACAGTCTCTTTTTACAGTTTAACCTCAATCCAATCAGCAGTCTCCAGGGATTTTCAAATCACTAAAGATTAAAATCCTCTCCGACTTGACTGTTTGACTAATGCTGTGTGTTTAATAATTCTACTTGTGAGAGATTTTATTTGACAAAACCCTGCTGTGTGGACCCTTCAGAGGCTATACAGCTGTACCAGAACATAAAGCTCTGCTGTCCTTGTTTCTTTATACAGACTATACCCCACCACGGAGAAAAAAAAAAAAAAAAAAGAAAACTTTATAGCACATTATTGTGTTGATATTAACGTAACCACTATGGTATTAAATTTACACGCTCTTTTAGAGCGGAGTAGTGAAAACGTGCCTGTTACACAAACATTAGATAAACTATCCTGTTGCCTTGACTGCTCACAGAAATCAATTACGTTTATGATTACATTTCAATGAAAGCTATTTTATAAATGAGATGAAACTGTAATATTCTGTGCTTTAGGCATTCATTAATAAAAGCATTTCACTGTTAGTATTTGCAAATGTTCTGCTTTTAGCTTAGGCAATTTTTATCATTCTATAGTTCATGTTAAATTTAATGTAAATATTGTATCTTACCACAATGCTGTGGCTTCAGATTTGAGTGGTAAGAAGAAAAAGGAAGTCATTACTATGGCAGCTTTCAGTATGTATAAGACAGCACTTACCCTATTGTGCAGCTGAAAATCATAATATCCTTTTCAGTATATGGCAATAGTTAGTGAATATGTTACCAGACAAAAAAAAGAGACAAGACCAATGAAGACCATAAATATCAAAGAAAACATGAAATCAAAATGTTTCTACCTGAGGTAGCATCAATCACTGTTGAAACTCCTCTGCGGTCAGAGACTGGACGCGAGGAGCCCGGCATGCTGACAGGTTCTGAGCGCACTGGCTGGATCCTAAATAATGAGTTATAGTTAACACCTGGGCCAAACCCATTGCTCTGGAGGCCTGTAATTAAATCACAAACCTGAATCACCTGAACCAATTCAGCAACTAATTATTTTTAAATAGATAAACCTGTTGAAAACTTCTGTTTCCCTTTGCTTTGTGGAGCCAAAGTTTTGACACTCCACCCAGAGACAGATTGAGACTCTACACAAAACGAGTCCCCCCAAACTATGTCACAGTGAGCTCCCAGAAAGCCTCAAAGGAAAAAGCTCACCCTACCCAAATTGCTTAAAAAGCCCCTATCACCTCCTCAACAGCAGCACTGGGTCAGTTTAGGAGAAAAGACACATTTGTAATTGTCTATTCCTTTCCTAACATATATCTATATTAATTTTTTTTATAAATTCTGCTTTGTGTGTATATATATGCAATTAAAAAAGTAATATATTTGACAGCTCTATCCTTACTTGTGGGAATAACTACATGCAAGGAGAAATCACACACTTCAAAACCACGTATTTTCAGTCCAAGGACAATCTGCCCAGTTTTAATGGGATTAGTCATATTATCCATCTCTCTTATTTTACTCATAAGAGTTTCAGAGAGTCCCAAACAATCCAAGTCCATACCACAGAACTTCAGACTTCAAATCACATGCAGAGTCAGAAGCATGGAAACTCATTAAATCTTGCAAGTTACTGGACAGGACACAGAAACACATGGTGCATAAAGCACTTCCACAAAATCACCAGCTATCAGTAAATATAAACCCACATTTACCTTCGCTCTCCTTCCTTCCCTTCCCTAGGCCCACCCCCTGCCCCCAGTTCCAAATCAGCCAATGTCCTAAACGAGATGAAATAAATACATGGAAAAAGAATTACAAGGAAGGAAGCAAAGGAAGGGGAAAAAAACAGGGAGGAGGAAAAACATTCCAGAAGTTCACTTACTGTTCCAACACACTGACTGCTTCACAGTCAGCATCTAAATCTCTGATATAAAGCTCCCACTCACGTCTGAGAAAATGAATTTATTAAGTCATGCAGAAACTGTGAAAGTCAAGAATCCGCTGGGCAAGGCCACTGGACTTTGTCTCACTGTCATTTACCCACAAAAGGGCAGGAGAAAGGAAGCATCCAGGCCAAGCAGCTTAGAATTTTTATTGTTGTTGAGTCACACCCTCTTCTAAGACTTTCATCTGGACAAGCTTGATGAAAACTATTACACATCCTACCCAGATGGCCTCATTTAAGCATGAAGCAAGTTATTCACACAACAAAATGTGAAACAGCTTGGAGATTGATTTTGTTTGTACCTGAGACTGTTGAGATCCAGATCATCTGTATCAAAGTCCAGAAGAGGCTGCGGGGTGTCACTTGGACCGTGGGACTGCAGCACTGAAGAGCTGGACGAAATGACGGTAGTTTGGCCTGAGGGGTGGATTGTTTTGAACTGGAACTGTGGGCCCATCCACAGGCGTCGATGAGGCCCCGTGTGAGTCACGATTTCGACCTGTGGGGAGATGGAAAACTGCTAAACAAACCCCTGCAATCTAACAAAGGGTTCCTTCAATACGATGAACCCCAGAATCCTGCTGTACTCAAGCACAATGAGTGTTTCGTGCCATCAGCTCTGAGGAACACTGAAGAAGGGAAAACTGGGAATGGCTCTGGGATGCCCTAGGCTCTGAAAGCCCTTGAACCACTGGCCTGAGGACATGGCACCCTGATTCTTAAACTGATCTTAAGGCCGACACTCCACCCTGGCTGTCACCTCAGCTCACCCTGCTCGCTCCTCCCTTTGCCACTATCAATTACAGGCTAACACCTGAATGCTAAAAAGCTACTTTTCGTGGTGCAACAAACAGGGGAAGACATTTCCCTCCGCTTCTCCACGGAGCTGCTGGAGGAGCTGAGTCTACCTCCCCCTGCAGAGAACCTCATCCTGACCAGGTCAAGGGATGCACTTTTTAAAAGCAAGCTGTTAGAGCTTTGTTAGGGCTGCTTGCTGAGAGTTCACACATTAAACAGCGCTGCTTCACATGCGTATCGTGTGAACTGTATTGCCATTCAAAGCTCCTAATTCCTGCTGGCAGATCCGAGGATCCTGCTGGCAGAGACCATCTTGCTGGAGAGCAATGAGATGTGTCGTGGGGAGCAATGGGACATGAGCTGGGAGAGGCAGGACAGCCCAGGTCACACTCGTTACCATGTGGATGTCACATAAAGGACAGGGACTTGGGGGTGCTGCTGGAGGAGAAGCTGGCCATGAGCAGGCAGTGGGCACTTGCAGCCCAGTAGGCCAACCCCATCCTGGGCTGCATCAAAAGAAGTGTTGCCAGCAGGTCCACAGAAGGGACTCTGCTGCTTTGCTCTGCTCTGGTGAGACCTCACCTGGAGCTGTGTGTGCAGGGCTGGAGCCCTCAAAGAAGGACATGGACCTGATGGATGGTCCAGAGCCCCTCTGCTCCGAGGACAGGCTGAGGGAGCTGGGGTTGTTCAGCCTGGTCGGACTAGATGACCTTTGGAGGTCCCTTCTGGCCCAGATGATTCTATGATAAACATGTATGTACAACACATGGGTTTAGAAGGGCAGCTACATCCTCCCCTCTACATATTCATTTAACCAAAGTTCCAACAACTGAAATAGAAGGGGGTTTGCTTGTGGTGAACAACCACATATACATTAATTAACAGGTGTGTATGAGATACATATCCATATGCATGGTTATGTGTAGATTTACACACAGACACTGGAGCCTCTCAGCTCCACGCCAAAGAATACAGACCGTGTGTCTAACAATCATTTCAAATATTCAGCTTCTCCTCTAGGTATTGGCTCCCAGTGAGAGTTTAAGTATGAACTTTTGAAAAATAAGTTATTTCAGTAAATGCAGCATACAAAATATTTTAAAAATGTCTTTGCACACTGATAGCCATAAGCCTGATGAGTATCAATTCTGGCAAACTCTTAAATAAACCGACTATAGGAATACAACCAACTATGAAAATTTAAGATGGTGACATTGTTGGAAACATGTACAATCAGGAAATTTGGGCAAAAGGGTAAAAAAAGCATGTCTTCTGCAACACAATTTTAAAAATCCTAAAGAGCCTTTACAGGGCAGAAAAAGGAAATATAGGATGAAAATATTAAGCTCTGAGGAACTCATACTTTTAAGATGACAGAAATAGACTATTAAATTCCTATCAATTTCTACAAAAACAATGATCAGCTTCACAGCAAAACTGTAATTTAGCGAGGAAATTAATGAAGATATATTTTCCTATGTATATGACACAGATCTGTACTAGTAGCAATTTGAAACCCTGGATGATGTTGTTCCAAGTTCTCTGCTAACGCAAGACGACAAATGCACAGCCTGTTTAGCGCTAGTTCCATCTTCGCATTTATCTCAGCGTAACTCAGATTGACTGGAGACGTTTCTGAGGCAAGTAGCTTTTATGTAGCAGTGTAAATTAGGCCACAGATAAAGTAATCTGTATATTTTAAGCTTGAAACCATCAGTGTCACAGAGCCGAGAGGTAAACAGATGCCTTTGCAATTTTACTGAGGCTACGGCCAGATGTTCCTATTCACTCTCCTGTTGTGTGCAGGACAAACATATTGTATCTACTTCACACTGACAGCACACATTACCCACTGTTCTAATTGAAAAGTTGAAGTGAAGGGCAGTGTTTTTTCACCGCATGCTGTTACTGTTGATAACAACACTTTAATTTTGAAAAACATACTTGCACTTTAGGCTTAATCTGAAGTGGCTTGCTTAGAGAACGCAAGCGTCTTCATGCTCAAAAGAGCTATCATCACTCTATTCACTTAGCAAAAATTAAACATTCCGGAAGCATTTGCTGAATTATCTGTGTTCTGTGACATCACTTGGGATTTTTTTTTTCTTATTAATATATTTACTGTTCTAGAGGGATAGATGTAATGAAGTTCAAGCCGTCTTAAATTCCTTTGACATTTTGTATCTTCCAAGAATGAGTAATAAGCAACCCCTGTAACATAGGTTTAACTTACTCTCTTTTTCCTGAAGTTGCCCACAGGAACATAACAGTAAAATAAGCTTAATTATCCACACAGTACTGGAGGGGATAGATGGAAAACTACAGGTGAAATTGCGGCCCCAGTGAGCTCAGTGATAAAATTCCTGTTGACGACACTGATTGAGTAGTTTCACTACTTTTATGTTCTGACAAATTAGTGACAGCATAAGAAAAAAGATATATCAATGTGCAGCCACATCTGAAAACTCTGGCCAGGTAAGTGGATTCACATGAACAGATTCCCCAGTGAATGCCGCCTCCGGACCGGTACATGTGGAAACCCAGCTTCTCCTTTTGGGAAAATGCTATGTATGATTTATTCACCAGTGGGAGAAGCAAATCACATCCATGAATATTTCATATTTATGCCATAAACCCCAGCAACACATTTAATGCATCACTCCCATAACAACATTGTTCTTAAACCAAAGGAAAGCCACCTAATTTGTCAGGAAGTACCCTGTACTTGCTCTGGTAAATCCAGAGCATTTGCAATTTTTATTTATTTATTTAACTCTAACCTTTTATTTCTAACAGGAACTAATTCTCAGGGTATTATTCATGACCTACATTCTTAAACTGAAGTTACATTTTGATCCAAATAGTTAAGTACACACTGAGTTCATAAAGAGAAGCTTCATTGTCTGAAACAAAGCAAGAATGGATAAAACTACAAAGATTTAACTTCATATTAAAATATTTCACCAGGCGGGTTCATTTGAAAGCACTACAGTGTTTGTATCTAGCCATAACTCAAAGGAATTATCAGTGAGAAATTATCAGTAGGAAATGCAGTAACTGATAACCAGAAAAAGAAGGAAGTAAAGCAGTTAATCGACCATTTTTATGTTAAAATACACGGGTCAACACTGAAAAGGCAACTTTTCCACGTCTGAAAAAGCCACGTCAGGAGAAAAACAGAGAGGTAACTTCCTGTTGTCAGCTTAAACCCCCTACTTCATCCTGAACTCAAGGATGTGACTTGTGCCAGTGATGACGGGGCCTTTATGTGGCTTTTAATCCAGCTTGTGTAAAACGTACACGCTAAGCCAGGAGGGAAGTCAATCCATACACAGCAGTACCCTGCTGGAAGCTTACATTCTGTTTTGAGGGAAGTTGTGAATTTTACTTCCAGGGGATACTCTTACAGTTTCACTCCCGAACTGGAACCCCCCCAAAAAGTGTACCTGTGAGAGCCACTCCTCATCCTCTTGCCCGCTGTGGTCAGACGCTAAGCTGTCATAGGACTCGTGTCGAGTGATCGGGCCGGGGCTCCCCGGTGGAACCACTGAAAGAAAATGGAGAAATCAGATCTACTGTTAAATGCTTGGAAAAAAAAGCTTTCTCAGTAAGTTAAGTAAGCTATTGGTATGAATTTTACTAAATCTGTGACAGTGTGTTGGCGCACAGAAAGAGATCAAATATTGACATCAAAAGCAATGAAAAGATTTGTGTTCTGTCTATTACCAAATAGACATAAAAGTTTGGGGAAAATCACAATTTAGTGTTCAAATGCTACCACAAAAAAAAAAAAGAGAGAAAAACCTATTAGTCCTAGGATTAATATTTCATTATTCCTAGTGCTTGAGTCATTTATCTATGTTAGCAAAGCTTGTTGTCCAGCTACTTTGTTCTCTGTGGCTGCAGCACTACCTTGCTCTAACTAAAACTTCACACTCGAGAAAGCTGGAAGAATTTGGAGAAAGCAAAGTGCAAGCAAACAGCCCAGACAATAAGGCAGGTTGCATTTTTCATTTTCTTGTACCTGCTTTCTGTCAGGGGCCTGTTGGAGGCCTGGATTCAACACCAAGAGACCGTACCCACACTTCGAGGGAGGTGCAGACACCACAAAAGCAAATTGAAAGAAGCAAATGCAACAATGGTATTTTTTCTTTGGTAAAACAGGACAATTTTATGCTCCAGCATTAAGATACCAGACAATCCTAAAATTAGAACCAATATTTTTATATTCACATAATCTCAAAACGACGCAAAGTTTTTAAAATTGATTTTTAAAAACTCTGTTATTACAGGTTTGACCCTTATGTGTCAAGTTTCCATCCACTACAAATTTTTACAGCCATGTTGTAAACCCCTAATAATAGGAGTTTATAATGGCAAAGCAGACACAATTGTAACCATAAATACAGAACGGCGCCTCTATGATATAAACAGCCCAGGGTTTTCATAAGTCCATACACTATATGAAATAGAGGGATTTTCATCCTGTTTGTGTAAGTGAGTATCTGAGCCCAGTCTCAGCTCCGGAGCCATTTCTAACACCTCTGTATCACAGGGTGTCCTTATTCTGAAACCAGCAATATACCAAATCCAGGTCAGGGCCTAACTTATTAAAGAATTATTTAAAGTGCTATGTACACGAGGACATATTCTTACAAAGTGTCAGGTTTTCCCCAGGAGATACTGTGCATCTGCCATACTCATTGAAATCAGTACAATTTGTGAGTGTTCACACACAGCTCAGCAACCACAGCCGTTGTTCCAGCGTCGGGTGGTCATCAGTTTTTGGGACAATACAGAAACCTCCTCTGTCCCCTTCACGACAACAGTGACAGAGCACACTCAGGGGCGTGTGGGAGTCTCTGTCCAGCCCATGTCAGACTCGTGTGAAGAAAAGCCTCATACCTTTCTGGATTATAAACAGCTGACAATTCACAGTAAATACCTGAATATGAAACCATAGTGTCCACACCTCTTCTTTACCGGTAAAGTTTCTATTTGAAACTGATGAAACCAACCCCTTATTTTGACACTTTTTGTTGTTGCCCGAATCCTCCCCGTATCTCCCGACCCCCCTACAATAAATCCTCCCGCCTGCAGTGACGCCTGCGTCCGAGGGCACAGCTGATCAACTGCAGCCTTTCCTGCTATTGAACTCACTAACAAACTCTTCCTGACTCCAGCAGATGGTTTTGCTTTCAAACCAACGGGAACTTTATGGATTGTTCTGATATATTTTTTTTTTCTCCTTCTATCCCAGGGGCAACTACTAGAGCTGTCAGGGTTGGGGAAGCTGCTCTCCAGGGACAGGCTGGAAAAAGGCAAGCCCAGGGAGCAGCATCCACCCAGCTTTGTCCCTCAGATTTCTCCCTTATATTTCACTGGAGATTCAAGACAGCTTTACAATGAGAAAGAAATTGAAATTTCAGAAGTTTTGGCCCTACGCTGTATTGCCTTTCCCTGAGGAACCACAGCTTTGCCTGGTTCTTGCACTACCCCACGTTTCAGCCCAGTTTCAGAGCGCGGCGTTAACTCCTTCTATCAAACAGTGACGACACGCTGAGTTCCATGGAAAAGCTCTGCCTTCGAGTTCACCCCCAGGGCAACAGTGATAAAGCCTTAGCTGAGGTCAAACCTCAGTCATTTATTTTGCTATTTAATAAAATAGCATTTATGGACCACACCTATCACAAAAGCAGGCATTTAAAGAAAGTCTGGTTTTGATAGCAGGATCCCACAGTGATGGTCCCAGCTCCACTCCCACTGCCCAGACTGGGAACACGCACTGGTTTGTGAGACAGGACCTTCTCAGACAAGTGATCCTGATGGAGATTTGCCATCGCTGTTCTGCTTATTACACATATACATACAGTCAGGTTTTTTTCCACATTAAAAATGGCCTTGAAGCTATAGGGACAAATATGTTCTAAAAATTTAAACCCTACTCTTTCTCCATTTCTGGGTCATACACCTCTTCCATCGGTATCAAGTTCCAAGATGAGATTAATTTAAGCCTGGAAGGACATTTCCAGGAATTCGAGCTTGAAAGTAATCTTTTATCTTCCAGCTTAACTCTTGGAAAATCTGAATTCAAGCTGGAAATTAGGGAGCTTCTTACACATCACTGAAGCTATTATTATGCTAGAACACGGACTATTTTCAATTTCCAAAGAATTTCACTATAATGCAGGATGGCAAATAATAAAATTAAAATTCTTCCAAAACTTTGCAGCAAGTAGTGGTTTTTCTTGCACTCCTGTAATTTCTCTTCCATTAGGAAAAAGTCACAAACGGCACAGACAAGGAGCAGTATCTCTTGCTTCACAGAGATGTTTTACTGGCAATTATAGGTGTTGTAGGTGTTTTGTACCTTACAAAAATAATAAATTCAATGCTTTGTGTCTGAGCTGTGCCAATTTTTAACATTTTGCTATTCTTACACCAACATCTGGAACAAACATATATCAAATATCAGAATGCAACTGAATGTGTTTAATACAGAAATACAAACATGAGGAAATTTGTACAATTACCCATGGAGTGAAAAAGTACAAAGAAAACGAGCGTTTATTAAAAATATAAGGTAAAAATTAGAATATACAACTTCTGTTTGTGCAGTGTAACAGGGCATGATCTTCTAAAGTCTGATTATAAATGCAAAAAAACCCTCCATTCAAGGCCACTGTTTAAAAACTGGAGTGCTCTCTATCTACAGCAAAAATCAGAGCTTTGCCATAAATATTTGGCAGGGGAAAAAACCATCTTTGAGCTGCTCAAAAAATAATCATAGCACCTTTAATCTGTGTCCTCCTTCAAAAGTGATCTGCATCAACCCCAAACATGTTCTTATCCCTCCACCCTCCTAGCTCTACTGAAACACTCTACGCTTAACTAAGGAAAACCAGAAAGAATCTCAGTGAAAACTGTTGTTCTTCATCTTCGTTCATGACTTGAACATCGTCACCTCATTTTCTGCCCTCAGAATCAAAGGTGCAGGTGCATTACCCATAATCTAAGGTAAACTGGAAAATTTACAGACTCCCTTCTCTGCAGTAACAGGATTAATCTTACTGTTATATTAAAGAAAGATTACTAAAGGCAAGGGTCTGAAAAGAACCACGCTACAAATTTAATCATTTGTGTGCTAATTGTTAGTGCCAGGAAAACCACACAGAAGTGACTGTGGAGACAAAAGATTCAGCACAAGCCAAACCAAAGGCTGAAATGCAGCTGAGCTGATGTTCCTCAGCAGCTCCAGGACCTGATTCACACAGTTCCATGATTAAGTATGAAAAAACCCCCAACCACCCATTGTTTTGAAGCTTTGCCATAATAGTGACAAATAAAGAAAACAAACAGTTTCTATTAACCTCAAATAATTTGCATGGGCGTTCCTGACACGTGAGCAAGACCCGGACAAATACACAGGCTCGATGAATATTGGAATTAACAAACAGTGGTTCTGTTCGTAGATGGACTAATTATACAATAAATACCTAGACCTAAGATAAATCTTTATTCATTCAAAGATTATAAATTGTCATCTTTCAGCAGCATACAAGTGTTGGAACAAAGAAACAGTACAGCTCAATTGGAGTGTGTGCACTTATGGTTTTGATTTGTGAACAATAAATCATTAGTTTTACTCAGTTCTGTGTACTTCTTGAACCAAAAGGTTTTAATTTTCTCATTTATATAAATAAGCTTTACACAATTCAATTTAATTGAGAGTTATATATGAAATTCCCAATGTGCTCTTCTCCAAGGGATGTATGTTTGTCCAAATTAAGAGCAAACAAAGGCATTTGCAGTCTATAAAGGCTGTTTGTTCTGTGCTGCCTGCCATACACATGCCTGCATTCAGAGAGCTCGTCTGTATTTCAACCGAATACACAAAATTTATAATTTGAAATAAGATTCTAAAATCTAGTAGGAAGAGAAACAAGGTACTATTAGCTAGTTCATTGACTCTGAAGTCTGTTCTGTGTCCATGTGCAGTCCCTACTGAGGTCTATATGCAGAATAAAAATTACGTATCCCCTGTTTTCATACAAATCACACTCTAACATCTGATTTTGATGCTTTTTCTGTGGTTCCTAAGTTGTATCTACAATGATCACAGGTGGTTTAGAGACCTGAGGTAATCTCATCCTTGTCAATAAGCTTCAGGAGTACTTCTCTTAAAATTAATCTTCACAATTTGAATTATTTACTTCACTCTACTTCAGGAACTATGACCCTGGAGACATTCAAGGTGAGGCTCGACGAGGCCCTGGGCAACCTGGTCTAGTGGGGGGTGTCCCTGTGACTGCGGGGGGGTCGGACTAGATGGCCTTTGAAGGTCCCTTCCAGCCCAGATGATTCTATGATTCTAACTACTGGCCCATGAGTTACGTGTTACCCCTGACAAGGAGGATATGACAGTTCTGCGTTCGGTCTCCACGCAGCCACTTCAAATTCAACAGGTTCACCTTTTTTTTCCCACCTTAGAGATGTGATCTCACGTCAGTCAGAGGTCAGTCTCTGTACCTCATGGTCGGGTTTGTCGTGTGATTCCAGCAACTGCTCAGTGAATTGTCTTGCAGGGGCATTCCCAGCCTTCCTCCACAGCACCTCTTCCTCTGCTCGAGCTCCACAATCAAGTCAGTTCACAATCAAGTGAAATGACTTATATATGTATTAATTCATTATTTGTATATCACCCATCATTTATTATGTGCGTTATAGACCATCCATTCTTTATATCAGCACTTTAATCTTAAAGGAAAAGGTGGGTCTATAATCAGGATGTGAATTCTCCTTAGATTTCTCCTAGCTTTGCTTGGTCCTTTACAGTCAACAGCCTGACTTTTTTTTGTTGCTTTTTCCCCTAAAAGGAAACAGCTTCACCATTACTCCTGGTTGCCTTGCTAGACAGGTAACTGTTCCCTGTGCTTAACTCCAGTTTCCTCCTCTAAAGTTCCCATAGGAAACCAGTCAAGTAAAATGAGCTCTTAAAGCTGGGCAGAGCTAGGACCTGATATTATTCACAATACGAAGCATCTTAAGGCTGTTGAACACTTGAACTGCTCAGACTGTGAGCAGACCGTCGGTTCTGTACCAAAGGATAACATATATATTCTTTCCTGAGTTAAAGAACAATTTCATCTGCACGAATCTATGGTGGAATCCATCTGATGCCCATCTTTAAAGAATTATGGAAGAGGTAACTATTTCTATAATTCACTGACTTCAAAAGTATGTTTGACATTATTGTCGGGAAAATTATGTTAACCATGGATTACTGTTACAATCAAAGTATGTAGTGAGAAGTCAAGAGGCTTAGTAGTAAATTTTCAAAGCGGTGCGTGGGGATTTACCCGTTTGACTCCCATTAACGTCAATAGGAGTCGCGCGGCTAAATCCCTGTACACTGCTTTGAAAACTGACCCCTTCGTGTTGATGGACCCCTCTCTAAGAAGTTCCAGATGACCATGTAAGAATAGTAAAGAACTGTTTCAGCATGTGCCCTTGTTCATTATTGTTGTTTGTACACATCTGAAAGTATTTTAATTCCTATACGCAGTGCTGTTTCCAGCATTTAGTTTATAAAACATGGATTAAGATGGGCAAGTACTCAGGAATCTGATGAAGCCACGCACACGCCCAGGTGTAGAAACGCATCAAAACCCTTAACATACACTGCCAGCATCCAGTGCACTTTACAGAGTTAATCTTTTATCCACCTCCTCTATATTATTTCACAAACAACAACTATGGCTGAGGAATGTAGCATGATTTACTCCACTGCTCCCATGCAATGATGCAGCACTTTATGAAATGACATCTGCCCTGTTCCTATTTACCCCAATGAGCCCTACGCTCAGCCAGAAATTCAATTTGCTTCCCTTTACCACTTAATCCCGTTTCCTGTAGGGAGCAGGAAGTGCAGGTTACAGTTTTAGGGAAACTTAGTTTTCTCTTAAAAAAGACCATGAACTATAATTTCATTAGAAACATCTTTTCTGGAAGGGGAAGTGATGCAGATCAGCTTGCAATCTGTTATGCCTCCAAGTGTAAGAAACAAACCTGAAAATTCCATTTTCCCTGTTTGTGACTACCGCCAGCAAACCTCAAACACACACAACAATTTTGTAAGAGAAATGCATGCTTGGAATCAGTTTCACTTGAATTTTTTTTTACCACAGTCATAAATTATTTACTTAATATATCTCTATATAAAAAATATATGTATTTATGATCTGCTGCAGTTTTAAACATAGTAAAAAATTACAAATATGAAATATTTTTTACATTGCCTAAATTCTTCTACAGCATATTTCATTGGTATCCCTTACCTTATCATATATATATGTGTATATATATATA
>BJBW01012145.1:76327-87794 GCA_004320125.1 Scolopax mira
GTGGAGCCCCAGGATGTTCTTTTAAAAAGGATGTCGTGTTCTTTTATTTTATGGCAATAACAAAGTAGAATTTCATGAAAATGATACAGAAGCTAAAGACAATTTCAAGTAGAAAGAAAAATAATGGCAAACTGAGAATCTAGAAAATATTTTTTAAATTTCCCATCTGGGTACTAAAGTTAACAATATGTACTCAAGTAGATGAAATCTCAGCTGTGGTTGTCCACAAAATGCCAACATAAAGATAGAAAATTGCGTTCTGTTGTTAAGTGTATCATGCTAACAGCTAACAAAGGGCCAGCTGCAATACTCTTGCTGAGAATATGGGGAAAAACCTGGCAGAATCCTCACAACGTAGCACATCTTGTCATCAGGGACTCTCTCACTCTCCCAAGAGCCTGGGTTTCCACCCGCTCAGCAAAGACAAATCCCCTCCTCCGTGTGCCTTCCTGCAGATCGCCCGGAGCTCTGCAAAGCCCGGCTCATCACTCATGGATGGTTTGTATTTTGCTGTGGTCTTAAGCCTGTAACACTCAATTGACACAATTCTGTGCAACTGCCCTCATCTCTGGCGCACGGGTACATCTGAAAGGCCAGTAGTTTTGGCAACATTCACGGGATCGGTAGGGTAAAATGTTGGCAGTTTAAAATGTTCACCCACACCCCATCGTTTGCTCCAGCTCCTCTCCAGGCTTCACGGCACAGCGGCTCATAGAAAATCAAGTGGCTTCACCCACTTGAGGGGCAGGTCAGGGAGCTTTGTTTAGACAGCCTTCAAGGCCGGGTTACGTTACGCTGCCCGCCTTCACTCTGAAGTGTCACCAGTGTCACTGCAGAACCAGTAAAGCCCAGCAGAGACACAGGAACAGGCAGCTGAGAGCACCAACCGCTGAAACCACTCCAAACTCCCGTCTGACTGGGGCCGTGCAGAGATGTCACAGAAACAGAGCAAAAAGGCTTTGAACACCTCGTAACTACACGATAGCGTAATTGTTGTTACAGAACGGGCTCTGGTTTTGATCAGGTTTATTATTTGAAATCAAGCTCCCTTGTGATAGACATTGAACATACGCGTAGCGAGATAGAGCTCTTGCCTCACACAACATTCTGCACACACACTATCATTATGGATATGGTGGGGTACATACCATAACACACATTCTTGTGTATTAGTGAGAAAGGATACGCTATTTAATAAGCACGCACAAAAGACTGCAAGAAGAAAAATAGAGGTAGAAGGCCGAGAAGTGGTAGAAGACTAAATGTAATTATCAGTCCCAGTTCATTAGCCTATTACCAGAGCAGCACCACGCTCTGCTGAGCATGGAAAAGGCCTTGCAGACCAGAATGTCGGGATTCCTTACTGCATCTGCTCGGCGTCACCCGTACGGCAGCAGCGCGGCTGTGGTTACATGCATCAGACCTTGTTTTTCACAGGATCTGTCTTCAGAGCACCTATTCCCAGAGTTATTTAATACTCTCCACTCTTACCCTCAGCCCTGCTTTCCACTGCCCAATAGTCACCAGCTCTACGTATGGAATTTTTATTTCCATCAATGGAATGTATGAAAGGAATATAAACTAGGCCATAAAGAACCACAATGTTGCTTAGAGACAAAAGTCTTGCTCAGGGTGCAGAGCTTTCATTAGAGGGAGCAGGAAGTGCAAACATGATGTCAGAGTTACAGAGATTATCTGTATAAATTGTGTTATCATTTAGCCCAAACAAACAGTGCGGAAAGGCTCACCCCCTCCCTTTGAAGACAATGAATAGTTACTAAGTTTGACTTCTAATGAAAGCCATTTTCAGTAAAATGCAAGATATGAACAACAGTTGGTCCAGAAATGAAAATCTGTTTTAACAGCCAAAAGTCAAAGGCAGCTATAAATACAGACCTTAATCTT
Source organism: Scolopax mira (assembly GCA_004320125.1). Taxonomy (NCBI): domain Eukaryota; kingdom Metazoa; phylum Chordata; class Aves; order Charadriiformes; family Scolopacidae; genus Scolopax; species Scolopax mira. Next base: position 78,233 of record BJBW01012145.1, read on the forward strand.
TTCAAGAGTCCCTTAACGAAGTCTATAAAACTGATTACATCTTCAGGCCTAACTCAAGTGCAAATTCTTACTCAGAAATAAGTAACAGCTCTGCAAGTATTACTTGGAGACCAGTACAGGAACAAAGAATGGGAATAAACAGTACTGGTTTGAAACCTACCATGTCGGAATAGGAATTACACTGCATTTAGAATAAACAATTAATGAGACAGCAGAAGCCTCCGCTACTCGTCCATTTTTCTGAGAGTGAAACAATTTCCAGAAGTGGTCAGAGCGGGCTAAAGAAACACTGCATCATTCCTTTTAACACAACAGAAATGCTCTTTGATTACTTAAAAGCCAATTGCAAAGATCTGTCTTCAAAACCTCCTACTGGAGGTTTAATAGCAAAGAGGTGCAAGTACACTTACCAGCAACACTACAGTAAAGTAGAGACTTTTGTTTTAACAAAATCTATATTTATACGATTACATTTCCTATGGTTGAGGGCAGCTGTAATTAATGGATTTCCCTCCTTCCCCTAATGCAGTCATTTGTCAATTTAAACACAGAATGTCCAATCAATTTTGATGTATTTAGTAAGCAATTTGTCAAAGAGTACTGCATACCAGTTAATATATTAATTCTTGTCATTGGCCTGCTTCTGACAACTGGAGGTCATCTCCAGAAAATTGGGCCTGATGAGCCAAAACTCTTGCCTGGAATGTGAAGGTGCCATTTCCAGAGCCAGAGGAGAGAAGTCTTATCTCATTTTATTCAATACCTTTTTCGGGCCATTTTTGGTCTGATTTCAAGATGTTTTCATTAACTGTCCACGTTTCAGGTAACTCAACTACAGTCCATTCCTCCAGTGCAATGAAAAAGTAAATTTGAAGAGGAGGGGTAAGGAAGAAAGGAAGAAGGATGAACTGAGGAGGTTAAGACTTTCTGCTGTTCTGCAAAGTTACCTGTTTTCATGGCAATTCCATTCTGTACCACACACACGTCTGCTTGAATTCAAACGGGCAAAAATGGAAGGTTTGGAAGTCAAAGGAAACATGGGTTAAGTCAGTCAAATGTGTAAGACTTTGGGTTAAAAAACCCGAACACAAGCAGGTGATTGCCATGGACACGAAAAACACGTTTTAACAGCGTGCCTCAAGAAGGCATGGTAATTCCTGAGTACTGAGCAGCAGGAAGTGAGTAGTACTGCAAGAATATCTAATGATAAATCTTGGCAATTCCCTGAAGAAAGCCAAGTCCTTTACACTGCAAATTCCTGTGGACACAAGAAACCTTCCTGTGTACACAGAGCCTCGCACAGCTCTCCTCCCACTGCCAGGGCTGCCACGGCAGGTGATGGGATCTACATCATAGGGAAAGCAACTGTGGAGAATAAAATGCAACCACATTTCTTTCCTCTGTAGTGATGAGATTTAAAAATTGCTCACAAGACAGGGAAATAGAGGGAATACCAGAAACACGAATAAAGTAAAATATTACATATTAACCTGGGAAGGGTAGGAGAGAAATTTCTAGCACCCAGCCCTGAAGACATGAGGACTCTAATACAACCAGGGCTTTGCAGGATGAATTCTGATGAAAGCCAGAGTAAGTCTGACATCTCTGTCAGAAGGCGAGGAGATTCTTGGGACTGGCTATTTTGACTCTGACCAGCTGCAAAAAGCCTGAAAGAGTTAGGAGCAGGACACGGACGCTTCCCGAAGGACAGCAGGTTGTGGAATTTAACATGTAAGTTCACTTCCAAGCCATGAACTTACAGAAAGGTCCAAATCTCACACTCCCCACTGTCTCACCAGCAGCTGTGGCCGTGATAAAGTGCTCAGGTAGACGCGAGCTGCAGACTCTGATCCAGGTTTCTGCAGCAGATGTCACAGATGACCTCAAAGCAATGAAACAGCTGTGCTAATCCACTTACAAATACCCTCGGGATAAAGGTCTTGGACACTTGTTGTACAAAATATTTCTTCAAACAATGGTTCCTTGTTACTTCCTTATTAGCTGTGACTATAACCAGGATCCTTTACAAATATTAAAAGCGGAACTACGCCCAAGTAACTAAATGCAGTATTTTTAGAATATTCTCTTTTTATCCCAAGAACTTGCTGGCCTACTTGATGCATTTCGGATACTAAGGAAGATTTTGGTCCTAAGTTTTGGCATCAAGCTGCATTTTTATGAAAACCCACAGAGTATAAGCCCTCTAACCAGACTGCCAGACGTTTCATTGTTCCCTCCGTCTGCTGACAGAGGTACTCTGTGCTAAAAAGCACACTGAGTATTTTTCAATGACCCAGGGGGCAAAGGTCACTTATTATAAATGGATAATGAGACCTAATGCAATGTTCTGAGTGTGGACAAAGAAAGGGTCTATCCATACCCCCTTGTGACTTGGTCATTCAGGCTTTTATTTCCCCTGCACACTTAATGGAGCCAAACAATTGGCAGAAATGCTATACAGAAACGGAGAGAAACTGCTGAATTCTACCTCTGATAGACAGATACAAATAGTGACCCTGAAACGGCGCCAGAACTCCTCTTACCACTAACGTGGCAGACAGATGGAACATTCACCCTAAACCCCTATTTAGCCATTTGCTGGCAATTAAACTTACTGACGGAAGCGATAGCACATCAAACCCCAGGCTTCAGCTAAAGTCAGCCCATTGCAGGGCTGCAGGTACCAGGGACAAATAACTTTGTTTTAGAGGGGATTTAAAAGGGCAGAGCTAACAGGTGTCTTGGGCTCTTTTGTGTCACTCCTGGTTTGACTCCATTTTTTCTGAACCTTCATTGAGTAGCCTCCGATAGCATAAACCCAGAAGACAAATAAAACTTTAAGGAAGATCAGACATGCACAAATTTCTCTGTTGATGCCATTTTAACTATGTTCTCCGGATTCTTTATGTTTCATTTATTCTATTTTTCTTTACATTCCATACCCATCCTAATGAATTTCTATTATGTGAATTAAAATCTGAATTAGAATTCTTCATTGTGACTCAAATAGTACAAATTCATTATTTTGTGGAATTTTGCTACCACTCATTCTTCTTCCTTTAAAAAAATTTCCCCTCTGAAATCATTTGAAATGCCTAATATTTGAGCTGTCAATGAAATACACAGAGTGAACCACATCCATCCCTGATTTCAGTATGAGGGATAAATGTGATCTATGTATATAAGCATTGATGTTCACAGAAAGGTTTTTGGTCAGACCATATCTCTGCAATATATTGCTTTTAATTTCCACAGAAAATAAAAAGCAAAAACTACTTTTACAAAGTGTCCAAAATTCTCCAGACAGCATTCTATGCTCCTGGACTCACCATGCAACAACTACACACTATGTACATTATTTGATATATTTATACACTTGATAGGATGCAGGGGAAATAGCTGAAACCAATAGGGATGATAAAGACATCTTGAACTAGAGCTGAGAATTTGGTGAGAGCGAGGAGGGAGGAAGAAACCTGGCCCAAACAGGCAAGCTGTCAAGCTAAACATAACTTACTGAAACATTGCAGTTGCTGTGAATGTGCCTTTTTGCCTTTTTTACCTCCTTATTATAAAACTTATTTAATGTCATCATCAGCAACTGGTGTATAAGCAACGGATAGAAATATAAATATCAAAATGAATTATCAGCAACATAAGCAGACTATGTGGCAGCAGTTACCTTAAATTGCAACATGAAATTAGACCTATGCTCTATAGTCAATAGTGTCTATTAAAGGCTTTGATATAAATTACAAATGAATTTGTTGACCTGATTGTACAGTGCTTTAAAATGTTTATATGAAAATTTAAGTATAGGCTTGTACACCTAATTCTAGAGATACTCCTCTCAAAATAGTGATCTGTATTCCTATAGTAATATCTTGTACAACCAAAACACATTCTTGCAATGACCTTTTACCACAAAGCAGAAGTCCCCTACCTATAAGTGAAAGTAAAAAAATCACAGGAATCTAGCATAAGATTCTAGCTAAAAGGCACACCTAACACAGTGTTGTGCTCCATTAATTACTTTTTCATATTCCTTTCTACCTTTTGACTTTTCTTCCCTTTTCGATGCAGCATGGAAAAAGGAAGATCCTAACCTTGTAGGTTCCCAGGACATTTTGAGCTCTGAGCCCATGCAACAGATGGACAGGTAGAAGCAGCAGATCGAATCTGGTGCCGACATCGCTTTTACCAGTGGGCTCAGATACACTGCTTTTTGGCTTTTTGGCCCAGATGTCCACTTTCTGCATTTTAAAGTGCCCGTGTCACATCACATGCTGGTGTTAGTGCAACTGTGCAGAGGGTCTAGTTCCTCTAGGAGTACCTTTACATATGCCAAGAACTGTTCCCTTGTAAAACTTTGACTGTTTTATCACTTTGATCTTGACTACAGCCTAAACAAAAAAGAGAGACTTGCTACTCAATGTTAATAATTCTTGCAATTCTTCTCTTTTTTGAACTGTAGAAGTAAAATATAATATAATATTCAACAATATAAAATACATGGGTTTATAGATATGTAATATACATATACCATGCAACTATAGATATGGAAATATTTTGGAAGATGCAATGCCATGTGTATTATTGGCTCCCTGTGAACAAGGTGGCTGGGTGAGAGGCAGGACGAGGCAGGTGGGCAGCCGTCCCTGGAAGCGATGCCAAGGCTCCCACGGGAAGCAGCTGGCTGAGACTTTGGCTGGAAGTAGCCCAGCAATCAGGAGTTCCAGAGGAGAGAGAAAATGCAGATGCACTCACTTGTCACCGAGTACTGAATTCACAAGAGGAAATAGCTAAAAAGCATGAGAAGAAATGAAGTGAAGAAACCCTGGAGACTTTGGGGCATCTGGTGGGTCACACTTGCAAGGCCTGACAAGCATTTGCATTTTGGCTTTGAGAGCCCCACAACTTTGATTTGTATCAAAAAGAAACTACTTTTTCTACCCTACCATTACAAATATAGTTTGTATTGGTAGCCTTATTCTGGGGTAGAACGTGTATTGAAACAAACACAGGTTGAACAAACAACTCAGAAAGGCACAGTCAGCTTAAAAAAAAAAAAAAAAAGCAAGACAAGACACAAAGTTGTCAGCTACTTACAGCCAGCAAGAAGATACTGGTAGTACTGTACGGCGTCTGCAGCCAGGAGCAGGGGATGGTTTGCATTAAATGGTGGTTGGAGCTCATTCCACTGAGGAGTTCTGAGGTAAAACACAAGACTATTAATATTTAAACTAGTATAGAGAATGTAAATCAGTGTTTCTGTCATCACATGTAATTATCTATACAAGCTCGGAAAATGTTTGTAATTATTTAAATTAGCTTGTTCAAACACTGCAGTACACCACAGGCAGTCGAGCAGCAGGACCAAATCGCGCAGATTGCGAGGCAAAGACAATACTTGTTTGTTGACTGCAGCAGGGATTGTGCAAAAAAAAAAAGATGAAGGCGGTTTAGATGAAGTTGGTAAATTCGTTTAGGACCATTGTATGTCATGCTGACGTTATATAAACACACAACAGAAACTGGGGAACTTTTGTGTTCTGTTAACTAGCATTGCTTGGATATTGTAAAGTCATTGAGCATTTACAAACTGTGAAAATAAAGCTGTGTAAAGTTATGGGCTATTGATCCAATTAGAATTTTCAATTCCATTACAACCTACTCATTTCAACAATAATGGTCTAGAAGTCTGCGTTGTAATTTTAATTAGGGTGGGCCATTCCTAAATAGCTTGGTAAATCAAGTATTGATCAATCTAGTCCAGCCATAAGCAGCACTAAGGAATATAGGAGACAAGCAAAATCGATAGAAAAATATTTTAAAACGTCAAAAGCACTGACAACACTTTCTCATCAATTTTTGTTTACTTTCTTCCACATGTCAGGAATAATTTCTTCAACTGTCTTCAGAAATGCTACCTTCAGCTACTTACAGGATAACTCGTTTAATAGTTTGCAATGCTTCACTGTGGAAATCTCGCCCACGTCCCATGGCAGAATTCTGTACTTTAACACTATTAAAATATTTGTTTCTAGTCCTTATATAAAAAGCTAAATTACAAAAAAATCTGATGATTTTAAATCACTAATTGATAAGGATCTCTACTTTGCCTATAGAAGTATTTAAATGGTTTTCATATATGTCCCATTCAAACATATGAGAAGGTAGGCTTGAATGTGCTACCCAAAGTCCTCTCTTTCAATGAAAAACTTTAAGAGTCTTAAAGATAAACTTTAAGATAAAAATATGGGTGAAAATCACGATGCAGTTCATTCACCCCTTCCCAAAAAAAAAAGCTCACGATGGTTTCCTGGACAAAAAGAACAAGGAATGAGGTACCTAACCAACGTCCAGCTGGCTCTTGGGCATGTCAGCATTTCCAAAGGTGTGTCGTCGCTTATCTTTGGAGCCGTGCTGAGCGGCCGTGGTTCCAATACGTGCTCCACCAGGCTACCATAACAACTGATAATATACAACGACTCCACCACAAACTGTTTTGATTGATCTGTTTGCAAGAAGAAAGAAAAACTTATTGCAGTAGCACAGCAGAAACAGAAAAAACGCTTACAGAAAAGCAGACTACGGATTCTAGTAAGTCTCTTGCTTTTATGCGCTTGCAGTCAAAAATACAAATTAGAAGTCAAAAGGCTGGAGAGACAAAAAGAAAATAGTACAAAGCACACAATTTTCCTCTTGTTTCCAAAAAATACAAATCCCTCACATAAGAGAAGGTGGAACAGAGTTTCCCACCACGGTGTGTTCAGGTAATTACACACAACGCAAAGCACCTCACCTCTACCTCACAGCTTTCTCAATGACACTTCACACTCTATCTTTGGACTGAACTGGCAACATTTTGCTTTGATAATAAAAGATCAACTACTTATTTCACTAATTTACATTTCTTGTAAGTTGTCCTAAAAGCATCCAAATCATGTTGCCAAAAATCTCTGTTGTCACTCTGTTTAAGGAATAAAATCTACAGATAAGCACCATCTGTTCAGAAGTTCTTACAAAGTGAGAAAATAAACCAGAGAATTTGAATTCAATTTAAAAAAAAAATTTAAAAAACCAGATAATTAAATTCAAATAAATTTAAATTAATTTTTGTAATATACTAACCTTTTTCTCTTTTCAGACCAGGATTGTTTGCAAACCATGACCTTGATGATCCAAAGACTGCAGCAACACAAAACTCTCCTCCCACAGACTTACTGGGTGAAATCTGCGGAGTGGGTTTGGATTTGCTTAAAGAAAGAACAAAATAAAATTATGAAAGTTAACTCTCAAAAATTAAGATGTCCCTTGCTTAATAACCATTCTAAGATATTAATTCACCAGTGGTGAATATCTGCAGTTCCCATAAGATTTAGCAGGATTTACAGATGTTTAGTGTTTCTCCATAATACGTCCCAAATTCCCCTTGATCACTGAACTCATTAACTTGAAGAACACACTGGCTCATAATATAGACTTAGTTGGACTCTTTAAAAGACCCAATATTGAATATTTGCAATCAGTAAAAACAACTTCCGAAGTGAATACAAACGTTTATAACCGTAAGTCCTTTGGGAATGAAAATACAGATTCAGGGTCAGTCATTCTCTGGTATTTTCTTGTGTTTTCAAAAGAAAGTTACAAATAACTCGGACTGTTACAGTGATAACTCAGCACAGCCCTGAAGCCTTTGCAACCAGGAGGATGTATGTGACGTGGGCAAAGGGTGAGAGGGAAGAACATGCAGAGGATACAAGGAAAGGGAAACAGCGCATACATTCACGAGCTACGGGTTAAAACAAATCAGTAATTATATCATGGAGAAAGAGATTGAGATATACATTCTCCTCTGAAACATCCCAATGTGCATGTAGCAGACAGAGTGGTTGATGATTAAGTTTCATGTTGTTTTCATGTAGTGTTCCTCCTTAGAGGGATCTGGCGATACGTAACATTAGGCTTTGTATAAACTCAAAGCTGTTTTCACAGCATTGCCCATTTCCTCAATTCTTTAAAGCAGGATTTCTCCCTTTCCTTATGAGGAAAGCTGTTTGAGAAGTTCATGCAAGATTTCTCCTTCTCCACGTTGCCTTTTTTTCAGTCTTTTTAATTAGCAATTGGATTATTTTATATTATTTTGTATTTCCCTCTCTACTCTATTTTACTGCTCCCTTCTCTTGCTACTCTCCCTCCTTCCTTTTTTTCTTCTACTAATTTCTTGCTCCACATTAAACCAGCCTATGATTACACCATCATGTTAACGTGGCCATTTTTAAGTAATGATCTTCAGTTCTAAGAAGACTGTGTGTGCAAACAAATTATTGTGAGTATTAGGATGGAATTAAGCAGCAGAAAAAATATTTTAAAACAGCAGAAAGCAATCCAAACACTATGCATAATTATAATGGCACTTAATTCACACTAAATTTTTTTTTTTTAATGGCAAATTACTTGTATACAGGGGAAGTAGTTCAACAGAATGAACCAATAGGGATATTAAAACGAGAAGAGATTATGCATGAACATAATAAAATAAGTAAAAATAAGTAAAAACCTAAGAAAAGCAAGTTAAACTAAAATTATTCTACAGACTGATCTTCTCTAAAACTCCTGCACCTGGCTGCAGAGGCTGCACCTCCTCAAAGACCTGTGTCTCGGTCCCTTACAGCTCAGTCCTGATCTCGCTGAAATACATGGCAAAACTCGCACTGATCTCACTTAATTTCCTTCCAATGACCAGGAACCTGTAGGAAGTGACATGTGGAAAATACAACATACAGTTAAAAACATAGCCTCATATTACTGTCATGCAACTTGAAACATTTAAAATTGCCTTCAACTTAAAGTCACCTAAAGCAGCAAATACTTTTTGTGTAGTGTACCAGAAATGAGGTCGCTTATGAAAATGCACAAAACCCCTGTAAAATTCACACTGTATTTTCAGTCAGGTTTCTGAAGGGGATTTACAGCTTCCCAACACCTCGTGCAGTATTGCTGTGCCAGTCCTACAGCTGGGGTACCTGCCATCCATCCCACACGTGGCAAGCCTGTGGGCACACGTCTCGTTTTGAAGGAAAAAAAAGAAAAAAGAAATAAGACCTTTCAAAAGGAATTCCATCACACTGACCAGAGTCAATGGAAAGATTCAGAGAAACTTTCATGGACTTAGATGAGTCCTGAAACTCTCATACATGCAGGACAAGCTAAAACGTCCCAAAAGAGCAATTGCAATTTATAGTCAGTAACTGATATTGAACAACCACAAAGCACTTAATATGCAACTGTGAGAACTACAGCTCCAGATTATTGGGTCAGAAATCTGTGTTCCAAAAAGTTCCTGACTATAAATATATTACCTTGTTCACAGTGGTAATAGCACTTCACAATCTATATTAGAATATTTAAAGTGATATCAGCATATTAAGTATTTATTATTTGCTCAGAAAAATTCAGAAAATATTTCTTTCACTTTGAAGTAGTCATCTGTCACAGAATCAGTATTTTTAACCATTTCTTAACAAACTGTGTATCGGTAACTACTCTCAGCTCACAC
>BJBW01012145.1:88033-107394 GCA_004320125.1 Scolopax mira
AAACAAATGTTATTCTCAACTACAAGCTGGAGTAAACATCTACAGATCTACAGAGACATAATTATTTCAATTTCTTTGAGCGTCTAAGCTCAAACAGCACATTTTCACAGGGTTCTCCACACTCTTACGCTCAACCAAATACAGTTATAAACAACCTTAGAGGCCACGTTCTAAGCTACATTCTATTTACATCAGCTCTTTAAAATGTGCATCTTTCAAGACATGCATTTAAGTGCTGGTTTCAGTGCCAAAACATTTTCCCTTCAAAAACAATATTTTGTAGACAGAGAGAGCAGACCTTGTAAAACACGATTACTCGTGTAGTTAAAACCCAGTCCTGCTAAAAAATAAAATAAAATAAAAAGTCTAGTCCATCATATTGGTTCAGACATATTCTTGAAAAAACTGATGTCGTCGAGTCTAAAAACTATTGTAACTAAAGAATCTTTCATTTTACCACCATTTTATTTTAACCCTGAGTTTTCATCAATACATTCCAACTCAAACTTCTTTCCTTCAATAAACCTCAAAAGCCCAGTTATTTTCAGTAACAGTAATGCCATTAGAAAAACATATTTTCATGTCATTTTGATATTTTAACAACTTGGAAACTATAAATCCTCATTATTATGTAGATGCAAACACCCTCTCAGCTTTATAAATGATAACAAAACAATAATGTTGAAGGAAGGTGGTGAATGACTTATTTCTGCTCTGAACTCTTGCTCTTTACTTGTTCCTAGCCTGTCAGCACTTCGTAAATTATTCCAAGAACTGAAATTAAGGCACATTTGGCCTCACTTTTAAAAACATTCAATTTAAAAGAATCCTCACAATGTACTAACTTTCAAAAGATTGTACCATATTTTTACTGAAAGGGGTTGTGATGAAGGTAGAAGTCCAGGCTGCTGGAAATCAACACTAGAAAGAAGAAAGTGAAGCTAATGGGACCCAAACGTTCAGCCTTATAATCTCCATTTTCCACATTAGAAACAACAGCACTGTATTTAAGACATGAGGAGGATAAAAAGGCAGTGTATTTTTTCCTGTCTGGGTCTACCCGACTGTGTAACTACACTGAGAATTCAGTGAGACACAGCAGTATTTTTATCCCACTTGTATCTGTGCAGAAACCTACAGCAGGAGTACTAGAGTAATAAAAAAACCTTTCAGTGACACAGTTCTTGTTCTGCTATAAATTTAACAAGAGCTGTGCCTCGACTCAAGACCATGTTCATGCCACCTCAGTTACCAACAGCTGACATTCACCTACCCCAGCTGAAGTCAATGATTGTCACCTACTAAAAGTGAAGTTAATCCCAAACTCCAGCTACATACTACACTATTTGGGGATATTTGTGTTGCTGATAATAATTAACTTCTTCAACATGATATTGTAGGATTATTTGCATTTTAGATGCAGAAGCTCTGAGACTGCAGATGGAGTCCAATGGAAAACATACATGAGTATTTTCTACTGATATAGCACAAAAACTGATGAGAGCAAACTAAAGAAGAAAATTAAGACACCACTTTGTCAGATCTTAACAAGAAATGAAGAGACTCAGCAAGACCATGCAAGTTCTTTCATGGTGACAACTGTAAGAAAAGATGAAGAGTTACTGAAACCACTCAGTGCCACCACTTGTTGACTTTTGTAACGACTTGAACTCTGCCATACCTCTGCAAATATATTGTTAGCTCTTTCCAAAAGCGTATTTTAACTAGTTTATATTTTTTGTTATTATTTATTTTTCTACTTTATGTAAGAAAAAAGTAATAAGTATTAATACTATTAAAATATTTTGAAAACCACAAGCAACTATGAAAACCAGGGGCTACGCAGTGCAGTGATAGAGTGTTCCTCAAAGAGCTTTACCTTCATACTCAAACAAGTGACATGACTTGAAAAAAATACAGAAATTGCATCTATATGATATGAAGGAACTGCTTTACAAATTCTAATATTATCAAATCAATGTAATCAAATAGTTAAGAGTCTGCAAAGATTGAGAAGCACACTGGTTTTATATTCCTAACATATAGGCTTCAAATACACCAGATTCATAAACCTGAAAAGCACTTATCCACACCCCAGGGCTAAACTCACTGAGATGGCAACATGTATGATTCCTGAAGTAAAAGTTCTATCTAGACTACATAAGCAGCAACAAAACTATCAGGAGAAAAATGCATGAAATTTACAATTACACAAAAGGTCACTGAAAAAGTGCATCCATCTCAAAATATGTACATTTAAATTAATTTATCATTGTGCCTAAAACAAGAAAACAAAAACATACTTCCAGTTGTCAAATCATGAATAAAGCAAGAAAAAGCAAGAAAAGAAATGGTAGGTTCCTTTATTCACCAGGCAGTAAGCTGTCAAATCGCCATTCATTTTGTTTACATAATTTTAGGTCTCATTAAGACCTTAATGGAAACAACATGATTTCTTCCCCCACCCAAAGCATGTTTTTTATCCTAATTTCTCTGTAGGCTAGTAAAGACCATATTTTTTTGAGCTAGCACTGGCATTAAACTAACCACAAAAGAGTCTTGTGAAAGACAGGCAACAATTTTTGAGTCTATTTCATATATTCCCCTCTTTAATCTAGGCCTTTTAATCTTGCCTCAATCTAAAATCATTTCTGGCTGACAAGCGTCTCTGCTGCTTTATGCAGGGGGTGACTGAAACAGCCATTTCCTAAGACAATCCACTCTCAAAACTCTTCTTCCAGAGCCTTTTCAGTTCTTAGATCACCATCAGATGGACTACTTCGGTGCAATGGAAACTGCACTTAGGAATGGTTCTTAGGAACAGGAGCACTTCAGTGACCCACTGTTCTCTAGGAATAAGGATGTGTCACCTTTCCTGTAGTGTCATATTTAGTGCTTTTGCTTTTCCTGTCTTTGGTCCCATCATCTGCTGTCCTCGGCCACTCTCATCACAGCTGGGTATCCTAATGAAGCTCTTAGGAAGCTCTTTCTGCTGCAGAGAGTATTTTGACAGAGACATGGAGGGGTGATGCATGTGGAAAGAACATCTAGTAGTAGAAACAAGAGCCACGTACAAATATTCTAACACACTGATAGAGAGAGCTAACAAGTGTCCTTAGCTAAACTCAGAAAAACCCCAAACCAACCAAGCCCCTTAAAAACTTCCCAACCTGAAAACAGAAACTTTTTAAATTTTCTAAGGAGGTTGTAAAATGTTCAAGCTTCTGTTCTTGTTGCCTAAAACTTCAGCCACCTAACAACCCCCATCTCATAAGAAAAAGGAAGCTGGAAGTTCCGTAGCACTGTGCGAATTCCCAACCAACCTCCAACACAGGGAAACTTGGTAAAACTTGTTTTTCCTTTTCTCTGTATTTCTCTAATATGCTGCAATTTTACATATTGAAACCAAACCCCTTATTGTTTCAAATATCCTGACTTTAATGGATCTGTGGTTTTCTTGAGGTTTTTTTTGAGTGTGATAACCTGCTTGCTTTTTTTTTTTTTTTTCAAGTGCCCATTTTGTTTGCTTCATCTCTCTCACTGCAGTACTTTCCTCTTACTTTCCTCTCTACTCGCTGCTAATCTGACTTATTTTGGAGAGGTCATCATTGATGTTTTCTGTCTGATTCTCAGTGCTACAGTAATAAAGGAAGCTATAGAGAAAAAAAGTAAGAGGATTGTCTTGGGAAAATATTGAAATAATTTTTGCCCACTGGGAAATAATATATTTTTTTGACTTCTCTGCTACTTAAAAATTAAATGCCCTCTCACAGGTAAAAAAACTAAAAAAAAAAAGGAATGCATTTCTTTGACAATGCTTGATGGTGAACACACATCCATAGTTTAAAAGTGAAATTATGCAGTGCTTCCACCTATGGATCAGCCATGCAAGTAAACAAATTAAGAAAAAATTAATCCAAAATTAAAAAGTCTAAGCACAGAGTTATTTTCAGTGAGGACAGCAAATGAATTATAGGCATGCTGGGTTTGAAGTGGGAACTCACCATGGAGCTTTTATGGAAAAACATCCTGCTCCAAACAGGTAAGGTCTTCACGTAAAGGGGAAAAATGCACAGAAATTAGATGAAAAACTCAATTACCAACAAGTACACTGTATATCATGCTATTAAGATTTATGCAGAAGGTAAACAAAAGAATTTTTTTATAACTGTTCATGATGCCCTGAAAGAGCTGCAGACCTGTAATGTCCCCGGCACGCGGACGCTCGCGGCCGGAGCTGCTGGGGTGCCAGGTCCCACTGCCACCACGAACCCCCCGGCAGCGGGAGGTGACAGGGCAGCCCCTGGGAACAGGACAGAGGTGACAAACGTAACCCTGCCAGCAGGCTTTTAAGGTATCATTCCAGTCAGACACACTTTAGGCCTCCTACCTGAAATCTCCCGACAAATCGGAGGCAAAAGCAGCCCAGTGCCTTAAACAGACAGTGAAGTCAAAATTTATAGAAAACTTAGTATCGAGAAATATGTGGGTGTTCTCCATGAAACACTGAAGGTCTGAGTGGGGCAGTTTGGCAAATTTACCAAAAGGAGGCAAGTCCTAAGGAAAAGCAACAACAGGTACAAGCACCACCTTCTAGAGAAAAATACTCAGCCCTTTTCCTAGGACAGAAACACACTATTAAATGAAAAATCTTCAGCAACTGTAGGACCCAGCAGCCTGATTCTCCCTCTTCCAAGATTGCATGGAATGCAGGAAAGAGAGCCCTAACTTACTCCAAATGCATTTGATGTTAAAAACCACCTGTTTTCAAGCCGAATGTTTTTGGCCACTCAAAATTTATCTACACTATGATTTCTTTTTCTTGTTGCTGTTCAAGTATTTTGTGCAGCCTAGAGTTTTTAAAGGGGTATCACATAATATTAATTTTAGTGCATTTTTAATGGATATCTCCCTTGTTCTTTACATTCCCCCTGCAAAAAACATCGCCATACTGATATTTGCATGAAATCTGAAGAGGAGGAACAGGAGTTAAGTTCAGAGCTACTCAAAGCTTCTTTGATTCTCATTTGGGATGTAACATCATCCACAAAATTGCTGAATAATTGATTTTATAAATGCCAATGTGTCATTTTTCTTTTTATATTCTTAGTCAGCGGTAAATTCTGGCTAGTTGAAACACGTGAAATATTCTCAGGTGATGAACCAACAGAAAAGGTCTATCATAAAAATATATATAAAGCACTCAGCCAAACACCTATGGAATTAAACGGGTACCAGCCGGATTAAAAAGAATTCTGTGAACTAAATTGGACACGAGCACAACATCAAAGAACAAAGACAAAATCTTTTAGGCGAAGGTGCAACTTAAGACACACATTCTTTGACATGCAAAAATATAAAAATCTCATAAATAATAAAATACTGCAGAAAAAAACCCACCTATTTTTTTGTTATTTATACAGACCAAAACACATATTTAAGATTTTTTGAACTCCGTATAACAAACTAGCCTTAACTGATTGTATTTAAATATATAAATGGTTAACACTTTGGGGGAGAAAACTCATTTGGTAGAACCAGCTGCCTTTCTAAAGACTTATCATTTTGGAATAGTGATAAAACCCAATTAAATTGTATGAAGGGTATGAATTTTATAATATTCTACACAGACAATACATTTATTCTCTCAAAGACCATTCTAATAGCACGAGAGATTACCCAAGAGCTATTGCACTGTTTAAATATTCCATGGAAAGCTAAGGCTTCTGCACACCCCACAACAATATAATGTAAAGCCCAGAACATCACTGGAGAGTCAAATGGTCAAATCTCAGCGGGAGCTCAGAATTTCTAAATTATGATCCTGGATGTTTTGGAAAGTACTTTTTTTTTTTCCTCCTCCCTGCCTCAGTTTCTCTTTCTGCAAAGAGTGGGCAACTGACATTTACCTGAACATAGACATTTACCTGACGACATTGGCTTTTTTCCCCCCCCCCACAACCTACTTTGTACTTGCAAATTAACAAATTCTATTTTAATTACAAATTGGCCTAGGTAGATCACATGCTTCAATGGAAGGTTTTGTTTTTAACATGGATACAAAATCTTGTATCATGAAGAAATGTAATTCCACTTTTGAAGACTACAGATGAGTCTTAATAAAAAGCCTTCAGTGTCAGACACACAACTTGTACAATGACCATTTTTTTCCCCTATGATATATACATAAGCAATTGTTTTTCACTCTTTCTTCACATAATCTGGATGGTATGCTAATTGAGAGAGAATCACATTCTGTGTACACATTACAGGATAACCCAACCTTGAAAAGACAGCACCAGATGGCCCCTCTCGGTGACGGTACCGGAGCAATGCCAAGGCAAAACCCTCACTGAGGTTCCCTCTTCTCATCACTACTGAGAAATTCCAAAGGAAAATTATGGATTGAACATGTTTTATGATTGAAAAATTCCAACCGAATTTTCTTAATTTCTTAGCTGATTCTGAGTTTTGGCAAATTGAAAACTGAAACATTCTTTGATTTTATGTTATCGTATTTAATAAAAACTATTTAGATTTTTAATAAGCTGTGCAATATCCACTTGTTCTAATCCTCATCGCTACATGCTGCCATAGCGAGAATCCTTTCATAAATAGCGACAACTGAGCAAAATTTAGTGCAAATAACTGTATTTCACATCAATTACAAATCATTGCAGTAGTTGCTCTACTACCAAAATGTATTTTAAAAGCTAAAGGCGACATAAAACATGTCTGAGGAATCTCTGGCTGCAGTATGCAGGAAAGCTGACCTATCATACTACAATCTTTAGCTGTACTTTCATTTCTTTCTTGACTTTCTTAGTTACTTTTCCTACTGTGACATCATGACTTTGCACACAAGCAGACTTTCTGTTTGTGTCAGTAGTAGAACCTGGGATAAATGAAACTCTCTGAGTGAGTCAAAGTAAAGCAAACAGCAGTGATATTCAGTCCACAGGAGCAATGAGAAACACTAAAATGAAACAATTGCATCAGACACTTTACCTACGTTTTCCTTTCCTTACTGGGGGTGAGATGAGGGATCGGATGAAGAACGGAGAGGGTTTCATGTTTAAAAACACACTATCTAAATCTTCTGGATGGAAAAAAAGTAAGGTTTATTCCTTTTGCTATAAGGTACATTGGATGTCTGTGTTTTGGCAAGACCCAACTAATGCAGGTTACATCCTGGTGTTTCACTAAAGCTATAATGAATTTGAGAATGAAGCATGATACAAATATAATGACCATATCCCTTGAGAAAGTTAAAACAAATGCTCCTGTCAGAGAATCCAACTTTTACAACAGTTTTTCTTTTGGGGAAGTTACTGCATCTTTTATTTCCCTCCTTCCTATTACAGCTCATCTGTGTCCCCACATTCTTACAGACTGGAAACTAACTACAACTCATTCCACAAACACAAGGAGTGCTTATAAAGCTATTGCAAAGCACAAAGCTGTCCTCTAACATATTCTGATTCACTGCCTTTTATAGACGAGCATGAGATGGATCATACAGTTCTTCCCCTTTCAAATCTATAAGCTCTTTGTAAATGAGCAATGAATTAACCCATTCACCAGACTTGAGAAGGAATTCAGCATTACTATTAAAATTTTGAGAGGGAAACTGAGGCACTGATATAGAAAGACTTATTAAATCTAGCTCTTTTACTGACTTACGTACCCCTAAATCTTTAAAACACAAGATGCTTCCTTCCTCATTGGTGTTAGAGCTCCTTTGGGAAAGCCTGTCGGCTCCTCAGAATGTGCTGATGGAGGAAACTAGAGGAAACAAACTAGAGGACAGCAAGTCTATGGGATGACAAATATAGGGACAAAAATTAAGTGCTTCATGAAAGTGCAGAAATTACAATGAGAGACTTAAAAAAGGAAGGGAAGAAACAGAGGGCAGGGAACAAGGAGACGATAGTGATGGCAAGAAGGGAGGTAATGCTCTGAGATAGTGCTGAGAATGTAAATCCAGGATAAGAGAGTTTAATGACTGATCAGAAAACGTTCCAAAATACACAAGTTTGTATGAAAAAAAAGCAGCTGTGATGAACAGCTCTGAACCGAGACAACTCCAGATTCTGGTCTTTCATTCCCATAGGGCCTCAGCAAACACTTTTAAAAAATTTACTGCCATTCCACCTGTCAAGTAAAATGACAAGCTTTGCAGCTCTGCTGGAGACAGATGATATTAAGAGCACTGATCAGTCCTTTCAGTACCTGAAAAATATTTTGCTGTCTTGGATACTAGCAGAAAAAAAACCCCGACTTAACTTTTTGGTTGATGAAACCTGCAAAACATAATTAAGCTGTCCAGTATTAAAGAAGCTTCTCCTATGTTAAAAGCAAATAAAAGGGACAAAGCCAGAACTGCTAATTATATGGTATTCTTTTGGGCCTGCTTTTTACTTTTATAAACGTACTGCAGCAGATTAAATTTTTAATTCTTTAAAAGTAGCAACAACAGAAAAGGAATCTGCTTTGAGGGCCACTGAACAGCGACTGTAAAATCCAACCCATAGTGAGTTCATCTCCTTTTCTGATCACTGCACAATCCCAAGGTTAAGCAGCTGCTCCCAAAGAAGAGCCTTGTTTCCTCGGAGCAGCGCTTAAAGGTGCTGACCATGTAGGTGTAAATACATCTGTCTTTTGCCATTTGCAGTAATACACGCCTCCTACACTTCTCCCAGTGAGGCAGATGGTCCCTGTCCTGTCTAAATATTACACTGCACAGACTTACATTGCTATGTGTTTCTAGAAATATGAGGGCAGATGTTAAATATGTTAAACACACGCTTTGCCCCCTGGAGGTTTAAGTTAAGGCTGCTGTCTCAATTTGGTCATTTTAGGCATGCCAGGCTTCTTGGATCCTAGGCATTCCTCTGAAATCCCTGCTTTATAAATACAGCTTTTCATGTTAATTTTGTGTACTTTCATCAAATATTTTGGATGCAGAAGAAATGAAGGAAGCTCTCGGCTTCTCATTACACATCTACACGGGCTTGGTTGAGAATTATGATCCTCATTCATGAAAACTCTATTTACACAGCAGGGCATTTCCCAGGACTGTTGTTTTCTCCCCTTACATAAGCCTGACCGAATATTTTAAATGTAATTAGTTTTTTTAATTACACAAAAATAATAGGACAAGGACAGTTTGTTAATAGTAAAATTTACTTAAAGAAAACTATTAATACGAACACTGTGAATATGTTTAATATATTTAAGACCAAAACATTAAATAAAACAATGCAGAGTTATTACACTTACAATAGTTGTGGAAAAGTTTGCTGCCACCACAGCATTAAGGAAACAGCCTTTGTAAAGGCTTTGCATCAGCTACTGTTGTAAATCAAGTGCTTTTTTTAGAAATCATCATCCTCACCATTGCTCCCATCACCATACTCCCCCTCAGCAGACCCTCAGCTTTCTTTTTTTCTTTCTATGGCTTGTCCCACCTAGTTCTAAGTGTCTATTCCATTTCTAGGAGTCTACCAACTCAGAATTACATTTCCATCCTTCTCTGACTGTACTCTTTGAGTCACCTTTTTGATGGTTTCCCTCTTTCTGTGATTTCCTGCTCATCTCCATACACATTCACCTTGCTCTGATCCTTCCTGCCTTCTTGTCCTCATCCAAGATCACACCTTCCTGTACTTTCAGATTTCATTCAATTGCTAGCACGATCTTTTCTCCTCACCTGTGTTTAAATTGTAAGCAGAAAAAAACCTTGCAAAAATAAGCAACGGAAATGTACGTGTGGAAGAAGCTAAACCACAACATCACCCTCAGACTGCTTCTTTACTCCCATTTACAGTTATCTATGAAGCTCAGGAACTTATCTGCAGCCAGGCTCTGTGCTCAGGACAATTGTGTGTTCGCAGTTCATGATTTGGCTCAACAAGCCTAATATAATTCCTGTTTACAGCTATGAGAACAGGACTGGATTGTTAGATAGACAGAGAGAGAGATACATATGTATACACGTGCATACATATGTAAGCTTTACAACATCATCATGCATACTTAATGCGCTAAACAATACAGTAGCAGATTTTACAGGATGTCCTGAACACTCAAGCACAGAACATGGGAATTACCTGGGGGGAGAGGGAATATCCGTGACCTCTCGCCTGAAAAATAATTCCCGGTTCACAAAGCACAAGGTGAAATTCCCCTCAGTACTGGGCTGTGAGCAAGAAACCACTGAAGCAAGCAAGACAGTGCCTGCACCCATTTGCCAAAAAAACAGGAAAACATTATGAACCTGTAGGACTCTCAGCTGTTTTGTCCAACCCCAAATTTGATCTATTTTTCTTAATAATCTAAAAGCCATCTGTAAATTATTGCATGAATCAGACCTTTAACTAGAAAATATTCAGGGAGTTGAACAGCCAAAAAGTGAGAGGGGAAAAAATAGAATAATCACCCACGAGCTCTGTGTATTAATTGCGAAACCTGAAGATCTGTAATTTATCAAGAGAAAAGTCTCAACCATAGAATGGTATCAATTAACTTAAATTTGTTACAGTTTATGAAGCTCACGAAATCTTCTTAGTAATTATAACAAATATATATTTAGTAGAGCTTTGCACAGTAACTATTTTGAAGTGCTTTATCATGGCCCAGTGAGAAGTACCAGAGTGCAGCTGGCTCCGTAATGAAAGTCCACACGTGAATTTCATAGTACAGAACAGTCACTTCAGAGGAAAAAGAAGGTCAAGACAACAGCAGGATGAAGTTCTCTCTTTATGCTCCCTTGCCTCACTGTCCTTCCATGTCTGATAGTCAAAAATCATTTTTCCAAAATAAACAAACTTAAAACAAAAAAAAAAAGCAAACCCAGAACTTATTCTGATTGACTGCAGCCCCGCTTACGCTTCATACCGATCCCTGGCATGAGCCTCTCCTGATGGCAGTGGGCAGGATTGCCCGTGGGGCAGATTGCAACAAAATGACCCACCCAAATGAAAACTCCCGAATTTTCAGATTTGTTTTCAGGCTTCATTTACTTATCTGATGCTGGTGTTCTTTCCTTGTCTCCTTTTCCCCCCACCCTCTTTCTATTGCCATTAAATTACATACACTAAAATGAAAATAAAACTAAATATCACTAGTAACACAAATTATTTCCATATTAATTATAAATAACATGGTTAAGAAAGGTTTGTGCAGACTCACCCTGTGCGTTTGGTGATGGTCCCTAATGTCATTGGCTGCTTGATCTGAGCAAGAGGCAACACCACGGTCAAACTTGGAAGAGGCAGGAGTCGAGGGTTCCCAGGATTATTGTTTGTGAAGTTGTTGTAAGTGTCTTGGCTGTTCAATTTACCTTGAGATAGAGATGTAATACAACACATTATTGGAATTTTTTCTTCATTTATTAGTTCTGACAACTGTCTGAAATAAGCCATTGCCAAAAAAAAAAAAAAGAAAAGAAAAGGCAAAAAAAAAAGAAATAACAAGCTCGTATAGTAAGAAAAAATATTTATCTAAAAAAAGTCATCTTCATTCCAGGTAAAAAATAATGGCTAATGGAAGCTGCAAATTTTTATTTTTATATGGGTGGATAAGGTCCCCTTCCATGGAAAGGAAATTATCCCTGCTGCTTGCCTCTCAGTTTTGTTCACCAAAATGTTTTTGAGTTCGGTTTGAAGAACAAACTCTGGATGCCAATTCTCTATGAAGAAAAAAAAAAAAAAAAAAAAAAAGAATATTCTGGAAGGGAACTATTTTCCTAAAGTACCACATACAGTGTTGGTTAATTGAAAGTCCTGAAAAGGTCGCTTTTGTTGTCCCTACGGATAAAGGCACACATAATAGTCATCTGCTGAACTAAGAGAGGAGGAAAGTAAGTAACAAGTAACTATACAAAATAAAGCCATGCAAACTACAGGTAAAAATCAAGAAAGTATCAAAAAGTAACATTTTTTATATTCCTTAAAAAAAAAAAAAAAAAAAAAAAAGATGAAGAAAACAAAACGTAGGTACTCAGAAAAAGGAAGGGGAAACCATAACAAAAAAATCCCAAGAACCCTAAACTTAGCTTGTTTCAAAGCAGTCTGTGCTGGATACACGCCCAGTTCAGATACGCTTTCTTACTTTCTGTATCATTCTGTAGTCACAACCTTTCATTCTTCAGTTAGAAAAGGAAACTAGCTACAAATTTCATGGACAGTAAAGAAAGAAATGTGAAGCAACCAAAGAAAGAAGTTAAACAAAAAAGGGGCCAGTCTGTTTATACCAGAATCAAAAGTACTTTAAATAGACAAGCAACCATGAATTAAAAGGTTTAGATCATTAACTTGTTTTTCTGTGTTCCTATAATGCTGTGAAACGCTGGCTTTGTTCTTAATCAAAAGGGAGCCATATTGGGAATTAGGTTCCTAAACAACCGCTGCATTCTACACAGATATTATACAAATCCCAGGCCAAATCCATACAATCTGACTGAAGAGCAGCCACCTTTTTTCAAGGAAGAAAAACAGCACAGAAAAGGGTTTCTCACAGGAAGCTGCCTGAAAAGCTTTAATGGTACTTCAGATGGATTGAAAATAGGAAAAGGAAGGCGGAAAAATCTTAATGAATGTCTCATCATCCTAAAGACACTCAATGCTTCCTTTACCCTTCTTTTAATACTATATAACTGTAAGCTTAGGGGTTTTATTTGTTTTTTCTACAAAGTCCATAGACCTCTGCATCTTAGAAAAGCACAATAACAAAAATGATGAAATTACAAAGTGTATTTTATGTTAAGTATCTGGCCTGAACATTGGTCAATACATTTTAAGAGAAATAGCAAGGCTTTAATGAATAACAAGCCTATTGAAGTCTCAGAGAGCAGATTTCATTAATAGCAATTTTCCTGCACCAACTTGGAATAAAAAGGAACAGGAAAGGGAAAAAAAAACCCAGCTCAGTTTTAAATTAAGACCGAGATGCAATTAATTTTTTTTAAGATTAGTTTCATAATGCATTCTTGGTTCTCATAGAAAGGAGTATAAATAGTTTTCTGCACTATTGTCTAATTAGTTACTGTTGCATGTAATAAAGGCCTCTCTGAAAGTGTTTCTCTCTCCATATTCACCATGAGCAACTGTGTGCTACACAGCAAACACCAACGGTATCTATGGAGGGGGCTCCAAACGTCTGTAATTTGTTTTCTTTTACTTGTTAGGAACATAATGATTAACTATGAACTACTGAACCAAAGGACTGTGTCGTAACAGTCGTCCCCCCCCTCTCTCAAGGCACATTTAATTACTCGGTGCCCTCTGCTCCCAACATCATGTAGTTTTCCATATGCAAAACCGTCAGTGGACTGAATGGAGTGTTTGCACGGCGAGAAGTGAGGCGGTTACAGATGCCCGTCCTACACAAGGATGAGCTGCTTCATTTTCACACAAGTTGAGGAATCCCAAGGCAGCTCAGGAGATTTGGAAAACTGCAAGATTAAGTCACCACTTAGGAGGTTTTTTTTATCAATTGCAGCAACAACCTCTTGCAAATTTTTAGGCTCATAAATAAAAAACCACAAAGTAAACAACAAAAAAACCCCTTAAACTATACCTGAAACACACACCTGAAAATGTGTGATGCTGAATGGGCCCAAAATCCGTAATGATGTTTCTTTGAAAAAAACATTTAGAGGTCAAGCATTTAATTTCTAAATGTATAGCTTAATCTGATGTACACAAACTTCAATAAAAAAAATTAACTAAACCAGAGGTCTTAGCAGCACAAACATGATAAAAAAAAAATTAACAGTTGGAATGCTAAAAAAAGGAGACAAATTATTTTTGATGGTGAAGATTTTCTTTAAATCTGACTACAATAATATTAAGATGGTGCAGACAAGTAAGGTTAAAAAAACTTATGCCTAAAAGAAAAAGTAAAAATTTTTACTTCCATTTTCACTGAATTATTTTTAGCTATTTTTATGATGGAAATGTTTTATACTGTTCTATCTTCATTGTACTTTGCCTTAGATTTACCAGAGAGGTACATGCAGGGCATCGTAACTGCACAGCCCAGGGGACACAGGAAATGCATTCTACAACTAGGGCTGCTCCTTTCCTAAGCGTTCAGCAAAAGCTGAATATACTGTGCATTCTGAATTGCATCACAACAAAATAGCGTCACACATTACGATTAATAACTAAGTTTAAAACTCTGTAATTTTATGGCGTGCTGTTGCACTCATCCAGAAATTCGACCAAGTCACCCTCCGTCCCTCCAGCCCTTGGGAGAAGGAAACTTCTCCTGCAGCAAACGGGAGCTGTGTGTGCAGTGGCAGGCCAAGAGAGCACAAAGAATGCAGTCAAGCATCAACATTATTTCTACAGCTCGAGCAGTTGTTGATTCACTGTCAAAGGACAAGCAACAAATAAGCCAAAGTTTAAGTCTGCTAGAAATAGCAAGTATTTTTCACACAGCAGAATCCTGTACTCAAGTTACCTTGCCACGTGCGGACAGTATATATTCATTCTTGTAAGGAAACATGTATATTAATAACAAATAGACCCCTGAAATTACAGCTTCAATAGAGTAGCTTCACTTAGCACTGACAATTTAAGTTTAAACACTGACTTGGTTGTATAGTGACAGCTACACACAAATCACATCCAATTGACTATTCAAGGAATACTGTCTATTGCAATTAATTTAGTAAAAATTAATCATCATCATCACAGTTTCATGGTAAAAGTGCCCTCTCAAGAATCAGTCAGAACATTTTCAGCAGAGCATCCTGACAGATGGGGCACCTTCCCTGGGTAATGGCCCGGAGTGGGAGTTTAACAGCCCTCAGGACCCTGTGCAAAGCCAGTCCTTTGGGTCGAGTATTTGACTTCGCATGGGCTGCCATGGAAGAGGTTTTCAGATGACAGTTCAAGGGCTGTGCACAGAAGGCATTACAGCCAGTACAAGCTAAGGTTTATTTTCCTTGTGTACATCCTGCCATTTGCCTGCGCTCCCTCACCAGCTCGGGCCACACAAAAAGAAGCACTTCTGTTATTTTGACTCAAATATTACACATTCAAGGTCCAAATTCCCAACTAAACCCAAGTCAAGAAAACTCCTACAGTTAATCTTAATTCAGCCTTTTAGACTCCCACTGGAGAAAAAGAACAGAAATTACAAAATCCTATGTCTCAATCTCAGCTGTTAATAAATCCTTATTAATTTTACTAAAGGAACTGCAAAAAGCTGAGGATGTCGTGGCTCTGTTACTCTGACAGGAGAAATTTAATTACAAGTGCAGCATTACCTTGGACAATCATTGCCTACTGAAACAGAGAAACCATCATCAAGTCAGTTTTTGTACCTCTGCAACAAAACCGCCATCACACACCCAACCACCCAAAGCCTCAGCCACACTTTTCCAGACGTTTTATTCCACAAATACTCAAAGGAAAAATGGATTAAGCCGAGGATAAAAGTGAAGAAAGAAAACAACAATGGGCTTTGTTGTCAGGCAGAGGGAGCGGCTGCCGTGCCGGCCTGCCCGGGGTGTATTCCCGAGGCAGCCATCATTAACGGACTCACTTCCACCGAGGAAAAAAGGGAGGCCTGAAAGTGCCGGACAAAAGAAATCCCAGCGGACAAAGAAAAAACAAATTAAAAGCACCATTATAAAACACAGATGCTATAAGGAAAATAAACTTTCACAAGATTTACTGGTTTTTGACAAAGCTGGGACATCTGTGGAAAAGACATCAGGAGCAGCTCCCGGTCCGGCCCGGCCGGGCTCATGGCCCCGCTGCCTCACCACAGCCATGGCCGCCTCAGGGCCTGCTCTGCGGCCCACGCACCTCCGCCAGCCTGGCGGGAAGCTATCGACGGCCACAATTTTTATTCGAAATCATTGCTAAACCCATACAATACTCTCAAAGCCCGACCATTGAGATTTAAACTTTCAATCAAATCAAACATCTGTAATTTTTTGAAGTATATTTTTGGATAGGAAAGGAAAGCTACAGTTAGGGGGAAAGGTGCTAGACTTGCGAGTTTGTAACACTGCCCAGAAAGCATTCAATTGACTGAGAGCAATAAATACAGTAAACTTGTCCTCTTCTGATCAACTAAGGGTCTTGATGAATTCAGGCCAGATTTCAAGTTGGTCAGCATTTGAATGGAGCGCTTCAGGGCACTTCTGTCAGAGACCGTCTTGGAGGAGAGAGGAAGAAAAACATCCTGATTTTTGCAGCTACTAATGACATAAATATACATCAAAATGCAACACGGCAGCTATATTCCCCCCAGCCCCAGGGAGCTCATCTGTGAATACAGCACAGTGTGGCCAGTGTTAGCTAAAGAGACTTTGCTGGATCCTGAAGGAATTCTGCTGATGCAGCCCCACTGACCACCCCACTGTGACTTTGCCTTTTTTCTTTAGCCCACACATAGCACCACATTATTGCAACTAAATCACCTCTTACCTGCGCTCCAAAGCGCTTCTCACCTGGGCTAAACCCAGCTCTAATACATTGGTACCACATGCCGGCAACAGCCTCACCCCATCAGATGGAAAGGGAACCCAGTAATTTCCAACCCAGCCTTAAACAAAAACTACACCCTAACAAACACCTAAGCTTATTGCCAAACTGACATGAAATCATTTGACCCTGTAAGTTTCCCTGGCAGCTTCCATTGCATGCGACATGTCTCCTCAGTAAGGGCTGTGGGATCCTATTCTGCACAGAGGAATCCCACCCTGTTAGTGAGCAAGATAAGAGGATTTGGCCCAGACTGTTTTTCTGGTAGGAACACAACAATCATAAAGATTTGAGTTTCTCTATACATTTTACATGAAAAACTAAAGTGGCACCGAGCACCTCTCAGCCTCATAATAAAATGATTCTCTGTTGATATTTTTAATTTTCCTTCCATTATTCCAATACAAAAAGCTTAGTAATGCAGTGGTATTAAATTTCTGATCCCACTTGATTAGCTTTTATATCTTACAGCATTTAACAGACTACACTTCAAAGTGCACCACGTAGTCTACTGACATTAACACTACATATAAACATCTTTAATTTGGTAAATAAAACCGCAGTAACTCGAGGCAATGCAATCACGTGGAGGCTGAGCTGTAAGAAAATGAACTGTGTTTAGCCATTATTTCTGTTTAGTTTAACACTGAAGATTCTTCAACTAAACATTCACTAATCATATAATGCAAGGGAAATAAAATCCTTTTTAACTGGCAGAGAGAAAATGGCAGGAAAACCAGAAGTGTCGTGGATGTGGGGGTTTATTTTGCTTTGCTTTTTCAATACAAAAAGTTTCACGGATGAGAATAGAAAGCTTCCCAGCTTCAGTTCCAAGACTTTCACCCTCGTTTCTGACCTTTTCTCAGACATGTTCCAGTATAATCTGTAATCTACTGCAGTCGGAAGAGGAAACAGCAGCACCCTGGTGAGAAGCGCTGCCTTGTGACCTGAATAGAGAACCCTGCGGAAGCAGCACTGGCTCGAGAATGCGTTTGGAAGAGCTTGACAGACAAACTCAACAGCATCCTGAGAAACACACTCAACGCCACCAGCGCCAATTACTCCCAAAGTGGGCTTTTTCTTTCATGTTTTGTTTTATTCAATCAAATGTGTTTTATCTTGCTTTGTAAAATGTTACACACCTTTCTTGAAAGACAGGAAACTAATTATTTTAAGTTAAAGTTATGTTACAATTTCCCTGAACTGTATCCTACCAAATTCAGCCTCATTTCACACCCTGACCCTCACTATTTCCAATACAATTGGACCCATTAAAGGAAAAATATTATGTATGAGCTACAGCATGTATATGCACACGATCTAGCTACTTAGAGCAAATTTTTCTCTCAGCTAAACTGGTGCAAGTCCAAAACCTATCACTAACTTAATTCCATTGAAATGGATGGGAGAAAATAATGCAGCCGGTTGTTTTCATAATGCTTAAAACCACTTGATATTGAACTTTTTAAGACACAGCTGCACTAAATCTCACGATTACGCTAAGAAAGCAGAACTTTCCATTTGCATCCAGGAAAAGGCATGTGATGGTGACAGGCGAGCTGGGAAGTCAGAATGATCTGCTGAGACACACAAGCGCCAGTCCAAGTGTCTCAGCCACCAATGAGACAGTGTCCTCTGCCCTCTCACCCGAGCTCCTTGAACTTCAGCTCTTCCAACTCCTCGTCAGCGTCATCCACTCAAAATCTGAACGTGGCCTCATATTCTTTTCCTCCTTGAGAAGTTTCTCTTTCTTCTACTATTTTCAGTATCAAAAACTTTGCCCCTCAGTTATAAAGCGTCGCACTGATACCCAAAAATCTCCTCTTGTCCTTCCTCCAAAGGTTGAAAGAGAGAAGGAAGTGCTGTCACCCCTCTATGTGGACAAAGATGGATTATGAAAGAACAGTTCAAACCTCAAGCTCTACCTGGGATTTGAACCTTTAGTTTACTTCGACAATTAGTAACATGTGGCTGATCATTTCGCCTACCTTCATGTGTATTTTTTTCCTGCATGGAAAAGAAATTTCACTGACAGTCCAGAGGAATCAAAAAGGAAAGGAAGCCACTTCTACTAGGACAGTGATAGCATCCCAGGCCCCATGGCACCTCTCAGCAGCAGCTGGAAGAACATCCATAGCGTTGACTGCCTTGTGTAAAAAATATCTCCTTCAAAATCCAAAACCAATGTCTGCTTCTTCCCATACTGTTTCCCTTGCTCATTTTGTACAGATACCACTTTGCTGTGCTGAAATTCCTCAAAGAGATGTGCAGTAAAGATGCCTTGAAGCATTTCCTTAGAAAACAACCCCTCAACCCACCACACATACAAGTCTGGCATAATAATCATCTTTCAGGACTTATTTAACTAAAAATATTGTTGGTGCACAGCTCAAGTCCATTTATGGGCAAAACTCTTCCTTGAAGTAAAAGCAACAACACAACTTGTTTGCCAGCTGTTGGCTCCAGGCTTTGCACGGCCATAAAGCCAGCAGCAGCAGTAACAGTTCAGCTGGTTCGTTCCAGATGGTGGTTACCAGGAAAATCAGCTAAATTGGCCTCTCTGCTGGTTGGTCACCTCCAGTAAAGGCCAGTCACAGGGAGGGAGGGGTCCAGACTTTGCCATCCCATTTGTACCTTGCACCTTCAACTCCTCACAGATTAAAAGGCTGAGGGACTTGGGTCTTTTCAGTCTGGGGAAGAGAAGGCTGAGAAGAAAGCTGATCAATGCCTATAAATGCCTATAAACCCTATAAAGGAGGGTGTCAGGAGGATGGGACCAGTCTTTTTCAGTGGTGCCCAGGGACAGGACAACTTGATGGGCACAAACTTGAACATAAGAAGTTCCACCTAAAC
>BJBW01012145.1:113351-145772 GCA_004320125.1 Scolopax mira
TAGCTGAAGGATCAATGGCAGTTTTTTTAACTTAGGGCTTATCAAAACTTTTCTAGATTGTAAAGGACATAAAAGGAAAATCATGATGACACGACTCTGCACACAAAAAATCCTCCAGAAATAAAATCCAGTGGATTGGTGCTCTCCGGGACACCCAGATCTCAGGGCTTATTTCCATTGTAATCAGCTGCATTTAGAGGGATGATTAAGGAAAGTAACAGTTATTCTTCTTGAAGAAAACTACAAACTTCAAGTAACTCTACACATGGAGAAGGCAGAGATTGAGACTGTTGTTATTACAGAGTAAAAAGCAGACAGACAAAATCACCTGAATAAAATTTACCAGGGTTCACACAGGGAATTAAAAGGAAAGCAAAGAATTAAACCCAGAACTGCTGCTTCCCATTCTGAGTACCGAGTCCTGTCACCAGCCTGCAGTAACTCCTCCAAAGAATAATAATTTAACATTATAATATGACAAGGAGCTGTTCCAATCTGAGTAAACATGTCTTAGTTCACAAATTAAAATAATCACTGGGCTCTGGCTAATCCAGAGGCCTCACACCACATGCACACCAACTCCCGCCACTGAAAGTCACTCTGAACTTCAGTCACTTTTTTCCCAAGTTCATGATACATGGCTTTTTATAAAATGCATATAATATGTCTCAATATCCTGCTGGCCTTCAGCCAGGCAAACTGAAAGATGACCTGAAATGAAAAAGCAGCAATAATATTACTAAAAACTTTACGATATTTTACCAAATCGATTATTTTGTCTTTTTTTTTCTAAGATTTTTTTGAAGACAACACTGCTAACTCCTCCGTATTTTTCCTAAGAAGGTCTGTGAGTTACCAGCACTCAGGCTTAGTATGTGTGCAACTCCAAGCCCTCCCACACCGTGAGAACCTGAGGAGCACAATCTGTGGGAAGTTCTCTGGAAACTGAAGTTACCTTCCTGACCTCTTGCCCAGCGCCCATCTGCAGCTTTCAAGTGGAGTTGTATAAGTGGAGCTAATTTTCAAGCAATGATGATTGTACAAAGATTTTGAAAAAAAATCTGATTTATTTATTATATTTCAAGATAAACACTTGAAAACTGAAGCCTTAAAACTCTTGAGATACTTCCACAAAAGCTGCTCCCTTTCTCGCAGTATCTGCTCCGTGCGCATCTTTCTCCTACCCAGAGAATCTGTCTGCCACTGGGGATCTTAGAGCAAATGAAAATGCTGGTTTTTCTTTAAAAAGAAAAAAAATATGTGTAAAATCTATTCAAAACTTCAAATGTACCTATGAGTCCTGTAAAGGCAATAACTTACTGCAATTTCCCTTGACAGAAACCAGAATTGGCTGGATGAAAGCTACACAAATTGATAGTTCCTTCCTCTGCTCTAGGTGATGTCAGCAGTTGAAAGGGGTTGGATGTGCCACAGCAAAGCTTTCCAGCGCTCCCCAGCTTCAGGCCTGACATGCTGAGCCGCCGGACAACGAGCAGAAAGAAAAGTAAAATGGTAGATACAGAAACTTCTCCGAGGAGGAGGAAACTACAGATCACGTTTTGGGTGCCTTCCAGTTGCTCCAGGCAGAAGAGCGTGGCTCCAGAGCAGCGACGCAGAAAACTTTGTTTAGAAAGGTCCAAAGAAAGGAGAAAATACAGAGGCTGCTTCTGAGACGAGTCTGGTTCCCTTAATAATCAGCAAGTCATTAAAATGTTCCTTTGATTCAGAAATCCCACAAAGGTTCTCTCTATAGCAGCAAAGACGTTGGCTACGACAGCACATAGTTGGGCTTTCACCAGCACTTCTAATCCTACTCCTAATGAGGGAAGAGGGACTGTTCTGTGCCATTTTTAATACTCTCGGCTTGGAAACACACCCCAAACTGCTCTTTAAACTTGCACTTCAATGGAAACCGGGACTTACTCTTCACAGAAAGGAGGGGAAAGGATGCAGCAAATCTGGAATCAAAATAAAGCAGCTTCTAGTACAGAATTCGTGAAAGAGAAGGGCAAAAAGGACAGCAAAGGTGAAACTGAAGAACCTGGGACAATGATGATTTTTGAACCTTTTTTAGAGGTTCCCCTTTCACGTCCTTTTAGCTTCTCCAAAGCACGTCCACCACAGCAGAAGGTTGTTACAGATCAATCCCTACAGATTTTTCTTCCTTTGTGCATTATTTGTCACATTGCTCACACACAAACACAAAAAAGGTGGATAAAAATCTATACCATCAACTTCACATTGTCCAGTTTCCACATTTCTCTTCAAACAGTATTTATCATGGACAACCACAGGTGCTTCGTGACCCTCAAGGCCGAAGAGCACTGAGAATTTTAGGCAACTGCATTTGAATACAGACCAGATTATTGACCTTGTGCTAGATGGAAACAAAACTTGAAACTCAAAGATCCCAAAACTTTCCAGTTTAGAGTGGAAATTATTAACACGTCTGTGATAGCACAGTTTACTTAAGCAAGTTGCAAAACCAGAACCATCTTTCTGAGGTATTTATACTTGGGCTCATGCCTATAATATCTGCATATCCTATAATATCTGCATACATTACATATTTTTGCACAGTACCTGCAGCACCATATTTTATGAAACTCATTTTTCAGTGGCACAAACCAAGTGGGCAAAGAGAATGAACCAAATCAATTCTTGCAATCTCCAGTAAAATCAACATTTCTGCTGTTCAGGCCGTTAGCAAATACTACTGAAACGTGAAGCTGGAAGCCCACGAAGACCTTCAGGCCAGCAGTTCCAAAGCTATTCAGGAACCAAATCTTTTTGAGAGAGGCCAGAGGATGCGGGCGTTAATAACTCAAGGGGAAAGGTTTCCTGATGGTGTAAATTGAAGGGAAATAAGAAAAAAAGGAGGCTTACCATGGAGCGGTGAGCCAGAGGGGCTGCTGGAGAGGCCTGGAACGGGGCTACAGCGTCCTCCTTGTTTTGATGTCAGCTCTTGCTCGATCTCTTCCAGCCCCGCGCTCTTTTGGAATCGGCTCATGCGATTTACCACCCGGGGAGACATGTGTGTCCTCACACAGGGCTGGCCGCCGTAAGGATTGATAGGGAAGACATGGGAAGTGCCCCGAAGGGTGCTGACCACCACCCAGCGACAGTCGTGGCTGAAGGAGATGTCCTGGACCTGGAAAACAGAGGAGGGACACGGGAATGGAGTCACCGACGTGCACAGAGCTAACGAGGGAAAGGGACTATCATGTTTGAAACCAGCACAAATCTTAACTGGAAATATGATTTTAAAGCCCTAAGTTTAGGCCATAACTTGAATTTTTGCGTGTATACCAATGAACGTAGCATTCAGTGTATATTCTAAGTTGCAGCCTAATACCCAGTTCCAAAAGGTTGTGTACTTTTCAAAATATTCTGAGATATTTTTTTTTTCCAAAGGCCTGAACTTACAAAACCAAACCATGCTACAAAGTGCTGCAGGAAGCCACAAGGGCTTGGTGTAATTTTCAAATAGAATTTAGTTCTAAAAAGAGCTGGGAAATCATTTCAATTACATGTTTTGTTATCTGCTTGTTTACTTTAATTTTTAGAGATTACCCAAAAAAGGGGAAAAGGGAGGGATGAGAACAAGAGAGAGATCTCACCACTGGGCCTGATTTTGACAAATACCAGCACTCAATATTTTAAGTCAAGAGAAATACCGTGTCCTATATAACTTCACAAACCAAAAATCAACAACCAGTATTTTCAAAAGCTGTCTGTAATGGTCTCTAGTCCTGCTACTGTCAGTTTGTCCTCAGTGGAACTACCCTTCATCCAGGTATTCCTGCACCTATTGCTCTTTTTTGGGTTTAAAATTTGTTAAGAAGAAACTCAACAACTTGGGGCATTTTCCTGTGTAAACCCACTCCATTTTACGTAAAACAGTCTCTATTAATCAGCTGTTAAAGTCCCAAGGAAGACCCCAGTTAGATTTCTCCTTATGCATATGGGTACTTAGCCACCACTTGAGAAATGCAAATCTTATTTTAGCTTCAAATGGTCAGTTTTGAAACAAATATAAAAATACAGTTAAATATTTTCTACTACAGTTACTCCTTGCACTTCTTGCTACTTCTCAGATACAAAGTCCAGACGGATTTAATTCTTTTAAGTGTGCTTTACACAAGGCTTTGATGGAAAGCAAATTCTTGTTCTTGAAGGAATGCTTTAAAAGAGAGATTAAAGTTTGTTTCCAGCCCTGTACTGGCAGACAACTCAAGAAAACAAGTAGTCTAGCTTAAAATGATTTATCACAGAAAAAAAATCCTAAACCAATTCTTTCCAAAATGTTTTTAAAGGTAAAAGCTGACTAAAAAGGGCCACGTACGCAAGTGGGATTTAACACAGCAAACAAGCATATAGACGAAGGATTAGTTTTCATTATATTATTAATGGCATAAACTAAATAAAATTCTTTCAGATTTCACTGAAGCCAGTTTTACAATACACTAGGTACTCAAATTGGAGTAAACACTGATAAAATCTTGACAAATATTCCAGAAATGCACTCCAGCTATTCCAGACAAAAGCAGCAAGTATTCATCAAAGTGCAAGTTTCCAACTGAGCCCTGAAGCCTTCAAGATAAAAAAAGGATTTAAGTCTTGTGACTTGTGACAAGATATTTGGCTGACAGACTGTCACGACACAAAATGCTTCATCAACATTACATAGATAAACTAAAAAACAGCACTACGCACCTGCTCTTTTCAATTAGGGTGACATACCCAAATGATCTGCTAATGATACAGCTAAACAACCGCCCCAAAATCTGACACATTTAGCACTTTCAGTGATTCTGGTCTTACTGACATAAAGCCACAGCACTTAGAGCTCCTGGCTTGCCTACAAAGTGTTTCACCTTAATAGATTGCTCAAAAAGGATTAGAGACCCCACGGGGATTAACCAGAGCCAAAAAAAGAAACCCCAAAGCTGTGGAGTCAGAGAAAAACTATGGCACCAGGAGTGTCTAAGTACTGGCTGTTTAAAGAGGCAATTTGTACCGGGCAAAATCAAACACGAGATCTGTATCCAAACTGCCATTCCTAGTTACAACAGAAAGACCACTGATATAATAAAAATTAAAAAAGAAAAAAAAAGTAAAATCATTAAGGCTGTTGGAATATAATCCAAATTCTATCAAAGGCTCTGCTTTTAAATTTCTAATAACATGAAGTATCACCATGTTGGTGTTCAGATGAGACCCCTCTGATCACATCACTGTTTTCCAAATATTTGGTATTCACTTTAGATCCAGCCTTTGCTTCCCCTCCTGATCTCTAACACCATCTCTGTCCCAGCCTCAAGAAAACAGCCTTTTCTCTTCCTTCCTCTTTGCTGTTCCGTTCCCTCACTCCACGGCTCCAACACCAGCTATTCCTGTCCTGCTCTACAGCTTCATGCTCTTTGCAGAATCGTTCTCTCTCCTGAAACCACAGCCATCGGGAGGGAATTCACAAACCTCCCTGGAACAGACACCTCGGAGCTGCATTTACAGGGCACTCCAATGCCCTCCCTCCCAAAATCTCTAAATCACTGCTTTCACTCACATCTACCACGTAGCCTCTCTTATCTTATGTTATTTGGAACAGCAATTTTAGATGACATTTCTAAGAGACGAGAGAGAGGGAGAAAAATTCATAACTCACTGTACTGCATAACAGAAATTAAATATTTCTATATTAATACTCAGTTTTCAGCACGCATCCTTAGAAATAGGTTGTTTTAAAAAAAGATACAACATCCCTGGCACATGACAACACCACCAGCCAAGAAACTGGGAAACAACCATTACAGGATGTTTTTTTTCTCGATGTAAACATTACACAGAAAAAAATAAAAAAGTATTCCTAATCTTCAGGAAGAAAGTTTGGAACAACATAGTCCAAAATGTTCTCTTGAAACTAACGATGAGAAACACTCGCTGCAGTTGGAGTGTGGGTACTTTAAATATGGCTGCAACCACAGAGGCAGAGAACAAACAGGTTTTTAAGACTCAGTAACAACAAGAAAAAAAAGTGTTGACAGATGAGTGTGAAATTAATGAAGATTTATAGGAACACAGCTATGAAACCCTACTCAGCAGTGACAAAAAGCATTTTGGAAGCTACTGTCACCCGTGCAGTAATTCTACCCATCTCTCCCCAGTCTCGAAAATGGCCTCGTTAGTCTCTCACAGATAAGTGATGAGCAGCAGCACAACAGACAGTCCAAGGAGGTCATTCAAAGAATATTTCCAATTTCATACATGGCACGAATTAAATAGTTTATAACAAAAAAGCACAAATCCATCTCAGCAATGCAAAGAAGTCTGGGACTTTCCAGCAGACCTGGAAGAGAGGACTGGACCATGATGGAAGGAAAACGCTCGGCACGGCAGCCTCAGAACTGACTTTAAAAAAATCAGCTGTGTGTGTCCATGGAAAAAAAGAAATATAAATTATCACATCAGGGTTGCTGTTCTCCACCACAGTTACTGTACATTACATGGAGTTCTCGACTGCTTATAGTATAAACAAACTGCACAGTGGCCCATTAGTGGTTTTCAAGTTTATGCTAAGCGTTGCAATTTATTGCTGTCCTTTAGGTTAATGTACTATTATTTCACGTATTTAGAATATATTTCTGGATTTGTTGTTAATTATGATGTAATGTTTAGATACCAAAGATCAATCAAGACCCCATAGTGTTTACAGATATATGCTAATAAAGTACAAAGTACACTAGATCTCTCACGATGCAAAGTTCATTCTATAGCTCAAGGTCAACATCAGAATTAACACTCATGTCTGTATTTCAAAATTTTATTTATCCTTTTCTATCTGGGCCTGTAAAGGGAAGCATAGACCTGAGAACCCCAAAAACTTCAAGCTGTGTTTCTCACATATCCAAAAGCCTCAGTGAAATCCCTGGATGCTTTGAGGTCCTCATGAGCCTTCTCTGGCCCAAAGGAACACACACCAGAATGTTATAGGGATAAGGGCACGTACCCTCCATTCGCCCATGGCCAAAGCCATGTGTGAATATTGTGACTCCTGGTATAGAGGGGAGCTGCTCAAATTTCTTCATATTTCATGGAGTGTTATTTATTTATTACTGGGGCTCTTTTTTTTTTTTTTTTTTTTAATCCCTAGTGCCCTGCTTTCAGTTGTGGTGAGTTACACCAAGAACAAGGTGTATATTCCAGTGCATTTCATTGCATTAAATTCAACTCCAATAGTGAAGTGAAACAACAATAAAGCCTGAGCAGCATTTACTGCAACAGGAATTCAACCTGGTGCCATGCACACTATGCAATGTCACAGAGAAACCATACCATTACTTGAAAGACATGACTTAAGCATTTAATTATGCTGTGCAGGGAGATGGCACAAATAAAAAATATCATTAAACAAGAAAGAACAGCAGTACTGAGGAGACAAGGGTCAAAATAAATTAGAAAACTGGTCTGTATTTTAATTTTTTTGGTTGAGAAAATTAAGGAAATGATGTAGCAACAAACAGAAATGAAAAAATAATGAAATCATGGACTGCACAAGATGATTTATCAGACCCATGCAGACCCAACTCTGTCTCCCCAAGTCGTCAACAGTGATTTCAGTTCATAAAACCAATGGCAGAATCTGGGCACAGGGAGAGGCTGGAGCAGGGCCCTTCAGCCAGAGGAGCTGCTCCCCATTAATAACTGGAACAGCAAATGCCGATCTGCTCAGAGTTCCTCCCTCTCTCCTGCAGGGGTTAAGCTACTTCTAATGGCACCAGTTTCTTATTGTCTGCTTTCCTCAACGACTGATCCACCTTCCCTAAATCAATCTTCATTATTCCAAACTGTTTCTTTTCCCTAGAAATAAGAAAGTCTCTTTTCCAGCGACTATTTCAAGAATTGCAACCACGTAAGTATGATAAAAGATAGGAAGAAATGTCTATTAAATTCATGAAGGTTTACACCAAGCGTTTCTAAGTTCTGCCAATGTTTCACTGCCCGGACACCGTTCGTGACACAACCTTGAAGAGCCTCCGTGGAATTGTCTCACAAAAACATTCACGCATTCCCTAGAAAAGCATAGAATTGGAGGAGTTCTGGGGCAGCCCACACTGGAATGTTTTTATCATTCCCTGTGTTTACCTGCGCTGGCTGAAGGCAGCTCTAACAGCGCTTTGAGAGGCAGAATAACAAAAACTCTGACAGCGTAAAAGCTGAGAGAGAACCCTGGCCACCAGCCCACTGATGCTATCGTTGTGTTTATTTGTTCTAGGTTGAGATAATACTGTTTTCAGGGATTTTTTTTTTTTTTTTTCTGTTTACAATTTCAGATCAAAGGGAAAGGATCATCAGGTGACAGTCTAACTTTCATCTGCAAGTAAATGAGCTTCCTCAGTTCAGAACATGCTCTACTTTTATTATAAACCTTCCAAAATGCTCTTGGATAAAAATATGAGTGCACTACGTGTTGACTTACAATGCAAGACAGGACAAGAGAATGTATCCTTAACCAAACTGGGCACCACAAACACATGCACATTTTTATTCCCTTTTTGGCTGGATTGTGCAAGGCAGGGATTCTCTGAGAGCTTCAGGGCTCTCTCTGCTCTGGTTAATCACAGCCGGCGCTCGCCATGAACCCTCATGGTGTAACACGGTGCATACTGGGGTTTGGGCTTTTAAGTAAAAAAAAAATAAAAAAATTCTAAAGCATGAGTAGTACTTACAGACTAAGAGATATTAGTGCAATGTCACCAAATCAGCGACTCGTGGCTGTGTTTGCAGAAAAGTAACTTTGACTGTTGTGACCTTGGGACTCGCATCGCTCCAACCAATAAAGTACCTGAGCACTTCACGTTCTTCGTGGCTGTTGTCCTCACAGGTCCCTCACCAGACAGAGCCCCACGTGCCATCCTAACCCCCCTCCAACTGAGGCACACAGGAAAGTCAGGGCCTTTGTGAGGAGCTGACTGATCTTCGCAGTCCCAACTCAATGTTTAATTCAGCAGACAAGGCTGCTTCCTGTATTTGCTGCTCAAAGTCAGCAACTACAACATAGATTTGCAATGACAACACATTTAAAACTCAGTAACATTCTGTTTCATTTCCCATAGGAGACAAAACCCTACGGATCTCTTTCCAGCCAGTCTCTGTATATTTCAGAAATGGCCAGCAAAAGATAAAAAAAGATTTTTCAAACTGAAATTTCTCCACCAGAATTTGTCTGGAATTTCAAAAAATTAATGCAGGATGGAACATATATTCTGTTATTAAGTTGAAGTAACGGCATAGCTCATACATCTGACTCAGGAGAAAGACACGAGGGTGACTTAGAGACACTGCTTGAATGTAGTAAATCGATCAGAAAACACCATTATTAAATCACAACACTGGCTTTTTTCTCTTTAATATACATTAAGCATGCAACTTAATCCACTTAAGATGCTTCTGTATACGAATGAAAGAGGGGACTTCCTGCCACCTTCTCTTAGGAGACAGATGAGAAATGCTGAGCTATTGGCCTGCCCTCCAACTGCTAAAGACATGGAAAAACCAAGAGGAGGAATTCCACAGCCCTGCAAAAGCGGATACTCCAGGGCTGACAACATTTGGAATACTAATGTATTTAGTTCCCAAATTTCTGCTCTTAGAGCAAAATTGGTTATTCTGTGTATTACACAAAGTGTAAGTTGCAGATTCAATAATTCTTGGAAAAATCTGTCTTACCATGTACTCTTACTATGACCTGGACAGGCTGGAGAGGTGGGCCTATGCTAACCTCATGAAGTTCAACCAAGCCAAGTGCAGGGTCCTGCATGTGGAGCATGGCAATCCCAGGCACAAATGCAGCCTGGGTGAAGAATGGTTGGAGAGCAGCCCTGAGGAGAAGGACTTGGGAGTGCTTGTGGATGAGAAGCTCAACGTGAGCCAGGACTGTGTGCTGGCAGCCCAGAGAGCCAACCCCATCCTGGGCTGCATCAAAGGAACATGGCCAGCGGGGAGAGGGAGGTGGTTCTGCCCTTCTACTCTGCTCTCGTGAGACCTCACCTGGAGTCCTGTGTCCAGCTCTGGAGTCCTCAGCACAGGAAGGACATGGACCTGTTGGAACGGGTTCAGTGGAGGGCCATGAAAATGATCACAGGGATGGAGTACTCTACTATGAAGACAGGCTGAGAGAGTTGGGGTTGTTCAGCCTGGAGAAGAGAAAGCTCCGGGGAGACCTTATAGTGGCCTTCCAGTACCTGAAGAGAGCCTACAGGAGAGCTGGGGAGGGACTCTATCAGGAAATGGAGCAATAGGACAAGTGGCAATGGTTTTAAATTAAAAGAGGGGAGATTTAGATTAGATAGCAGAAAGAAATTCTTTGCTGTGAGTGTGGTGAGACCCTGTAGAAGGTTTCCCAGAGAAGCTGGGGCTGCCCCATCCCTGCAGGTGCTAAAGACCAGATTGGATGGGGCTTCGAGTGACCTGCTCTGGTGGGAGGTGTCCCTGCCCAGGGCAGGGGGTTGGAACTGGATGATCTTTAAGGTCCCTTCCAACTCAAACCATTCTATGATTCTACTCCATGTTCAGTCAATTAGTGCATAAACAGTGATGCTGTACAGGGAACTTCTGTGCGTCCAGACGCTCAGACACAGCCATGAACAAGTACATGAGACTTTTAGAAACATGAACTAAATGGTCTTATAGGATCAGTATCTAAGTATTTGCAAGAACCACACTAATGGATCACAAAGCAAGAGAAGAAAAATCATGCCTCAGACTGTGAAAGAAGGATATTTTGGGACATGTGTGGCAAAGCTCTATCAGCCAGAATCTCACATAGGAAAGCAGATGATTTCAGTATGGACATTAAAATACCACATATAACAAGGGCATAATGATGATGATTAAACAATTTATAACGGGCATTAGCTAAACAAATTTTGACACTGATAATCACTCATGTCCATCAACACAAATTAGAACTTTTTATAGCTCCAGTACAGAAGGTGACCTTTAAGACCGTTGGCCTTGATTCACCATTAGCTTTAAACCGGGGGTAACAAAAAGAGGAAAAAGTCTGGTTGCAAATGTATAAATACTATTCTAACCAAGAAAGGAGGTACAGAAGCTTCCAGTGTGTGCCCCAGAATATCTGCATTGAGAATTTTAAATTGAACAGTCTCCAAAATTCTTGCCTAATGCTACTGGTACCTAAAATTTGGGAACAAAAGAATACCAACACATACTACCCTTCTCATGAAACAAGTACTGTTATTCCAACAGGAAAAGGAAACCTATCCATCGTATTATGTAAATATTTTCAATGATAGATGTATATTGAGAATCACAGGTACCAATGAGATATTGGTGCTGGATAGTTTAATTATCAAGGGAGTTGTGAAATCCAGCAATACACCTCAAACCGGTTTGAATTTTCTCTATTTTATACCATTCCAAAGGCTACACTGTTCACATCCCAAATGAAAACTATGTGGCAAAGGAGGAAAAAAATTTACTATGTTGATTCTGAGAGCTTTAATGCAATGCTTTCACAGAGATGCTAATACTATATCCCAAAAACCACCTATCAATAAAGGTTTATTCTCTAAAACATGTTATGTTTGGTTCCCAATGTATGCCTGAAAAACAAATTTATCAGCTGTAAAAAACAGAAGAACGTCTTTGTTCTTAGAGACTGGAGTCCTATGCTTTGGTTTTCAATATTGATTATAGGTTATTTCCCATTTTTTGTATGAAAGCAGAACAAAAATAACTCTAAAACACTGAACACATTATAGTACATGCTCAAACAGAAGACAGTAGAGATGTACACACAGATCTCAATGGTCTTTATGTTATTTATAAAAAGGACTTGTAAGTACTATATAGATTATCCCATATGGACAGCTTTTCCTAATTTCTTCTCACTTTCCAGATTGGTTATTCCTTCCTATAACATTGCCTATAACAGTAATTAGACTTTGCCAGAACAGTAGCAGCAAAGCTGTCGAGTATTTAAACTACCAAGAATTTCAGCTGGCACAGACTGAAACATTATCAACCATTAGTCCATTAAATAAAGCTCTCAGATTGTACTTGTTACAGAGGTAAGGCAAAAAAAAACCCCAAAACAACTAAGGAAAATGGCACAATCCATAGGAAAAAAAAAAGAGTTTGGAGGAACTATAATCCAAATACCACAATAATCCAAGCTTCCAGTGTCAGTGCAGTCATGGTGCCCGAGGCTTCACTCTGTCACACTGAGTTACCTCTGCCAGCCTGTCACAAGTCTGCACTTTCGGTGTATAATTGCATCAGCAAGTGCAATACTCATTTCTTAGCCTGTGGTGACATTTTTATTTATGTATTTAAAACAGGTTCTTCAGCAGTTACTCAATGCTACCAAGGTGAGGCTCTCTTGATGCCTGAAAGCATTGCAGCGAAGGATTCCAGCATTATACACCTCTGTCACAGCCATGCCAGCAAAACTCCTCTCTCTCACTTTTTCCCACTTTTTCACCTAATTTAGTCTTCCATCTTTTAGAGTGGCATTTTTAAACCAGGAAGGTAAATCTGTATCTCCCGGTCTCCAACAGTTTCCCCACATTTTGTGTAGATAACTGTTAACCACAGTCTTTTGATTAGCTCTTTCTTTCAGCTCTTTAATTGTCTGCCTTGGGCTTTTACCACCAAAGTCAAGCAAACCCTGACAGTTGCTTCACGGGCACTAGACAAATGTTTAACATGTTACATGAGAAAAGGTTAAGTACAAACACAGCTAATAATCTGGGCTCTTTGGAGGTAGTGTCATATCTGAATAAATCTGACAGCACCTCATTGGAAAGGGCAAGAATTTATTATTGTCCAGGTTAAACGCTGGGCTCTTATCCTTTCCGTGGCTATAACATAAGAAAGGCTCTTTGTGTGCTGAAACAAACATTAAAGTGCCAACATACACAAAATGTATAAGGTGTCCGGGGATTATTCTTCAGCAAATAGTTTAACTTACTTTGGCTTCAGTCTCTCCCCTGTGAAGTGTATACAAATGATGGACGGCACTTTGTGATGATGACCAAGGATGTGTCAGTATTTGAAAAACATGGAAATCATGGCCTAATGTGTCAGTAGTGACCAGCAACATCCCTGGGTAAACAAAAAGAAAAAGAAAAAAGAAACACAAAAGCACAAGAGATTAATCAATGCAAAAGAAGAGGCTTATGAACGTCTGCCTAAAAAAAGCTAGCGTTGCTTACATTTAGTTTTCTGGAAACAAAAGAAAACAGTTGCAGAAAATGACTGAATTGAAAGGGATTCAGTTCATTAAAATGAGTCAGAACTTCAACTGAAATCACATTAACAGCATCACTACTTAATTATTACAATACCATAAAGAATCTGGGAATACCCTAACTACAGTTGAGAACTTGTGTGACCAATAGAAAGCACTGAAGTGATGAATGTTAGAGTGAAACCCCAAAATGCTCATCAGTGGGAAACAGTCCATATAAAAAAGATTGATTTTTCCACAATAATAATCTTTAGAAGAAGAAACATTATCAAAAGCTAGCCAAAATAACCCATACCAAAAATAATCCTGAAGAAGCATCTTTTTTATAAATGTATATGAAAGAAACTGTCTGATTTATTGCTTGAAAGGCAACAAATCAGAGTTGAGAGCTTTCAAGTGAAATATTAAATTAGGTACTAACTTCATTGAAAACAGGTCACTGATGGATGTACTGAAATGATTAAATTAGAGGATCAGCAGAATCCCAGTAACTTATATATGCTATTTACTTTTTTCTCCCACTACATATTAGTCCATAACCTGGTTTATAGATATTTACAAACATATTTGAAGTCAATTTGCCATAAAAGTTTAAGTTTGTATACCAAAAAACCCCAACTTTTGTACATATAAGAAAAGTACAACATCACAGCAGAATTTAAGACTACAGTGAACAAACTTCAGATTTATTTTTCTGTATACAAATGTCCATATTACCATGCTTATTGATGAAATTTAAGTAGTTATCACCCAAAGTAATCCTCCTACGTTTAATGAATGTCAAGTACGTAGCAATTCTAGCAGTTTAATAGCTACGTTGAAGTGTCTTCTAAATAATTTTCAAGGTACCCATCAAGAAAACCAGGAATTGCCACATAGCTCTGTTGTGTTGCCAAACACAAAGCACAGTTGAAATCTTTTATCCCTCAGGACGAGAAGGCCTCCACATCTTACCCCGCACCTACTCAAAGGATAAATGATTATCTTATTG
Organism: Scolopax mira; assembly: GCA_004320125.1. NCBI lineage: Eukaryota > Metazoa > Chordata > Aves > Charadriiformes > Scolopacidae > Scolopax > Scolopax mira. The sequence continues at coordinate 127,616 of BJBW01012145.1, forward strand.
CTGTCCTAAAAAAGTGTTTGCTTTCTCTGTTTATTTACACATGGCTCCACAATTCATCTTTCCCTCTTCTGCTCATGGCTGCTAAACAGATCAAGACAGAATGAGCATGGAAACCCTCACACCTTACCATGAAAGTCCTAGCATGTGCTATTTGTACATTTTGGAATTGAACTGGGAAAATAAAATCCTGTTGCATTCTCAGCAGTGGAGAAACACTCTCTGAGGAAAGATTAAGTTTAATTAATTTCTCTACTGAAGCACTATTATAACATCACTCCATGGTTATCCTGTGTTTTCCCTCCTTGGCAATCCTGGAATCCCCCTTCCCTTGAGCTCTAAATAGAAAAAAATTCAGCAGCCAAAGCCTTGACCTTCCGGGCCCAGTGTCATTTCCAAGTGCCTTCTCCTCCTCCTCCTCCTCCTCCGAGGCTGAAGCAGGTTTGTGTGCAGGTCTCAGCTGACAGGAGGCACGGAACAGGAGGAACAGTCCTGATGCCTCCCACGGGGGTTTGCAGCATCCACACAAACAGGCACACGCCTCGGGTCCTCCAGACCATAACTCTTAGGAAATACGGATCTTACGAAGACTGATAAACAAATACTTTCAATGAGGCCCAGCAGCAGCAAGGTACGGGATCAGAGAGAGATCCAAACTGCATTTAGAGACAAAACTGCCTACAAGCTTCCCTCTCGGCTTGACCACTGATGCTGGTCGGGCTCCGGCAGAGCGCGAGGCCACCCACGCTGCACACATCCATTTCCTCAAAATCACAGAAAGGCGAAATCTTAACTCTGACCTCAGCAAGATTCCCTCCAGCAGACATACTTTTACTGTTACAGGCTGTTACTCCGATTGGGAGTGTTAGAAATGAAAAGAGAGTTTGTTATGGAGCTAAGAAATCCGTGAGTGCATTTGGGTATTATGTTTGGGCGGTAAGGCATGTGAGCTGAGGTTGGGCTGGATGTTAATGTTGGCTTAACTGGCAATTTCCTTGATTCGTAGTGACTGTGTTGATAGGAAATACAGCTAAAGTTGCTCAAGTGCGAGCCAGCCAAGTCTTTAGTGTGGGATTATGCACACAATTTGCATTAATTCTGCTCTGAAACATCACAAAATACACTTCCCTTCTAGTGAAGTGTGCGGTCCTCAGTAATATATAGCATTTCCAGTGGAGAGAGCTGGAAGCAAATAGGGGTTTGTGTGCTGGAATTAGGCTCCTGCTATTACTGCTGCGAGGATATTCCAAATGATCTAATTCAAGTCAGTAAGGATTTATTTTCTGTATTCCCATGTTTGCCTCCCCTCACGCATTAGATAGCTTTATATAGAAGCTGGGTGTGCTTTTGGTCCTTTCGAGCCCTCTCTTACTCCAGATGGAAAGGACCTTTGGAGAAAGAGAAGCTGGAAGAGATGAACAGAGAACAGACAGCCTCAGCAAACCGAGATGTATGTTTTTATTTCCTCCAAATTGCTATAAGTCTCTTATAAATGCATAGGCAGAGCTGAGTGCACCCAGAGATGTGAGCTCAGCATTCTTCACGTGTATCCCATCACATGGCACAGTGCAATGAAGATCGTAAAAAAAAAAAAAAACACAATCCCAAGAAAAAACAAATAATCCCTACTTTAAACAAGCCAAAAATCTGTCTGGAAAGTGGAGACAGAAAGCTGCGTAATAATTGTGAGCCAGTGAAAACACAGGAATTACCATCGTGCCTTGTCCATCAAGCCCAGCCGTTGTTTAGCTAACTGCTATCTCCTTTCCACTATTGGCTTCAAACGCAGGTGTCTGCGGATGGTGCAATAAACCCCAGAGTAGGCAAACGTGAGACAATTTCACCCTCCTCCTCCCTAAGGCTTTTTTCCCTGAATTTGCAATCTCTGTTCCCCTGAGCAGGGCCTGGCTAGAGAAGTCACGCTGGGACCGGGCACTACGACGTGTGTCACACCAAGTCGTGCAGCAGAGGGGTGACCTGCTCCTGCTGTTAGGGACACACGACGTCTCTGCACAAACCCAATCCCTTATCTGCCCTCTGATCAGTTCCATACCATGTACATACTTCTTGCTTCCATATTAATGCACATCGCCTTCGGGGCTTTTGGGTTTCGTGGGGTTTTTTGGTTTGGGTTAGTGTTTTTTTGTCTGTTTTTGCTCACTTGAAGGAGTACAGAGGTGAAAGACAATACAGTTGTGGGTGGAAAGGAATTGGCTTAAAAATAGAAAGATGGGTGGTATCTGATTTGGCAATTTCGCATGCTTAATCTAAACTCCTGCTGTCTGTCACTGCTTGAAATAAATGCATTTTGTTAGATGAAAGCCAAGAGAAAACAGGCCCTTCGCTTAGATTAGCGACTATTTTTCAGTAAGTTGAAGGAGGACCTTTCATACTCCCATTTGCATTTGAAACACAAACATATCCTCGCATAATTTGTATCAACACAGAGCTCCCAAGCACAATACCACAGATGTGAAAGAACGGGTATTTATAAAACAGCGTTTTGAAATATCTTACTTACTACTGTTATTCAAACAATAAATCACCGCTGCTTTAGAACATTTGACTCGGGGTTTTGGTACGGTATTTTCCAGCTCTCGTTACTTCGCGCTGAAGAATCACAGTTTGCAATTATTATGGCTCAAGCGTTTCCTTTCTCTCTCCCATCTCCCTGCGACACCCTGGCAGAGAAACCCAGTCCCAGCAGAGAGACCTGAACTCGAATCCTGGCCCTCCCCTCTCACTTTCACTTTCAAGTGCAGGAAAAACTTCAACTCCGCTTTCTAAAGGACCTTGTGACAGTTTTCCCCAAAAAGTTCTTTAGACGGAAATACGGGTTAAAGCTGTCACAAGTTCAGGCCAAAAAATGTTTTCTCTTATGATGTACTTTATGTATGAATAATCACAGATGAAAAGTGAGTAATTCTCAAGGATTTCCTGCTTATTTTTCAAACTGGCATTAATCCCTGTTTAACAGATAACATCTGAAATCAATTGAAAATCTTGCATATGCAGAACCCGGTGGAAATTAATGTGTAAAGCAGATATTACTCCGTATGTATCTCACTGCAAAAATTCTGATTTTGCTTATCCATAATGTGAGGGGCACAGTTAGTTTAAATTAATGACTCTTTTACTGTGTGGTTTTTCAAATCCACAGAGATGATTAAAATCCAGTGTAAAAGGAACAGATATCCTAGACGGAAAAAAAAAAAAAATTACAAATAAAAATTGCCAAAGCTTTGTTTTACCTGACATCTCCATTTGCCCTAATTTACAGCTTCCTACTTTCCCTGCATTCTGTTTGGGAAACAATAAGCTTCTTTGAGGATAGAAACGTTAAAAAATACAGCGAATTTATGCATAAAAGGAAAAACCAGTACAGATGTAGACTGTGGGTTAAGAGCTATTTATGCAGTATCAGAAGACTAAACCAGACTCTGGCCTGGCCATAAACTAAGCCCACACCCTAAATGAGGTGCCAAGCCACAAAAAGCATTTGCGTCAACTGGGAATACAAGGAAAAGAAGGACTTCTAATTATAGGGCCTGGAAGCGGAAGCCCGGAGCGATTAGGAGTTTAGGCGCTGCTGTATGTTTATCTGGGAGCTTCCTCTCGCTCGCTCGCAGCCCGGCTTTGATAGATGAGGGTTGGCCGAAGGGTGGGATGAAGCTGCTGATGGTACACAGAGTTCTCCACAAGCCGAGGGAGACGGAGACGGAATATCTAAGGCTTCTGCGGCCTTGTAGGAACATAACTCTTTTCAACCAGGCGTCAGCTGGTTAGCCCAAACGGCAAAATTAGAGGGCAGCAAAGCTCGGTTGGGTACTCGCTATAAAATCTAGGAAACCCAAGTAGCCTAAGCATCCCCAACCACATCCTATTTATAACACCTATCTAATTGCACAGTTGTTTGTTGTATGCATACAAATGAGGTACGCGCCTTTTCACCTTGGGTTTGAGTTTCACGAATAACTCCGCTTTAAATAATCACACCACCTTTCAGAGGAACAGAAGGGGTTTTCTGCCTTCCAAAACAATGTCACTCTGTAATTACACTCTGAAGAACACAACACGTTCAAGCTGTGTTGGGTTTGTTTTAAAAAACACCAAGGGCACAAACGTTAGGGAAACAGGCCTACATCTGCATGAAGGAAGTATGTATTTATGGATCTATTTCACTTAAGAATGCAACTTTTACATTTCCATGCATGCAAGCCATAGGGAGACCTGTACAGCCATGGCACAAGTGCAGAATCACACAGAATGAGATGGGGGTGGAAGGGACCCCTGCAGATCATCCAGTCCAACCCTCTGCCAAAGCAGGGCCACCCAGAGCAGGTCCCACAGGAACGTGTTCAGGTGGGCTTTGAATGTCTCCAGAGAAGGAGACTCCACCACCTCTCTGGGCAGCCTCTGACAGGGCTCTGCCACCCTCACAGGAAAGAAGTTCCTCCTTGCATTGAGATGGAACTTCTTATGTTCAAGTTTGTGCCCATTCTCTCTTGTCCTGTCCCTGGACACCACTGAAAAAAGACTGGCCCCATCCTCCTGACACCCACCCTTTGAGTATTTATAAGCATTGATCACATCCGCCCTCAGCCTTCTCTTCTTAAGGATTTTTTGTTTGTTGTTTTTGTTTTGTTTTTTAATGTGGTTGGACTCGATGATCTCGGAGGTCCCTTCCAACCACTAAGATTCTATGATTTCTGTAGACTGAAAAGACCCAAGTCCCTCAGCCTTTCTTCATCAGAGAGATACTCCAGGCCCCTCAGCATCTTTGTAGCCCTCTGCTGTACCCTCTCCAGCAGTTCCCTGTCCTTCTGGAACTGGGGAACCCAGAACTGGACACAGTTGCCTATTTACACATTGAATATGAACAATTATTCAGATTTTATTGTGGGTTTTTTTGCTTGGTTGAGGTTTTTTTTTTGTAAATATGAGCCCAGACCTCGTGCAATGTTAATATTAAGCTTTGCAGGTTAAGCTTTCCCTGGACATTCCCACCCTCCCCAGGTTGACTCCACGGATTCCTGCTCCACTGCTGCTCTCCTCCGAAAGCTCTCACGGATGTGTCTGCTTAAGATGTGACAAAGTTTGTATGGTCCATAGTTTTATGAAACATATGACCTGACCTAGGAACAGTAGCTTTATTTATACTCACTTAACTCCTCTCCGAGGCTGATGCAAGTCAAAATATATCAAATATTAATGCTACTAAGCCCGTGTATACTTCCAAGTGTAACACATATGTCAGTTACAAAATTTGGTCTCAAAAAAACTTAACTAAATAAGGCAAATCTGATTTTAATAACAAAAATCACCAAAAAAATAAACATGAGTACATAAAGATATCCAAAACATTTAAAAATAAATATTACAAGAAACCCCAGTAAGTCAAAAGAAAGAGAAGAAGAATAGAAAATTATTTTGTGAATAAATAATTACCTATCGAGATCTCTATACACTGTAACACACTACAGACAATTATATATTTAATCTAAATACTTGGAGCTTGGGGTGGATGTATGGAAACTGTCAGACATTTCCCATGCCCAACAGATGGCTCAACGATACGCTTGATGTCCTAAAAAACTATTCCCCGGGTTCAAACACTAACTGGCTACAGCTGATGGCCCAATAAATACTAAAACTTTATCAGGATGGGTTTCTCCCTCCAGAAACTAGAGGACGCACGCTGAGGGCAGCTGAGTAAGGGGGGGCCAAAAGATCAAAGGGAACAGACTCCCTTTTCTTTTAACCCTCCTTGGAATTCCTCCAAATGGAACACAAACCCGTAGCCTCCACCGTTACCTCGGTGTTTGGGGCTTTGTGAGTTCCAGAGATTGCAGTAAACATTTTTACCGCTGAAACATATTATTGTGGGTTTCACTTTTCATTGGAATAACAAGAAAGTAAATGTTACAGAGAGGGTAAAATCCTGACACACACCCCCCCCCCAAGTTTACAGAGCTTTTGCCACCAATGTCAAGACGGCAAATAGTGTTACCCTTTTTATACAAAAGGGTTTTATAGTTGTGTATCTTGAATCCAAAAGGATGTTAACAACTCATTAGCAATGCCTGCTGTGCTAAATGACTCTTCTGATAATAATTTTAGTATATTTTAGAATTAGTTATAAAACTATCATGTATCAAACCAATCTACTCAGCAATAGCGATACCCAAACAAATCAACCTTTACAAATGTGCCCACGTGCTTCTTCAAGATAGTCAGCATTATATTAAAAGTAACTTCATTTACCTACAAATTTGACAAGTTTTAACACAATGCAAAATTTCTATAAAAACATGATCACAAAAAGGTGACTAAAGAACAGACTGGCTTTACACTTTTGATGCCACAGTCTTCCACTGCTAACACTGTTCCATCACAAACTAACTGTAAAGCAATGCTACCAAGCTACACATTATGAAATATTATTGCACACCTTCTGGCCCAGCATATATGGCATAGAGACACAAGCTTTGTAGCCACAATTCATCAAATATGAGGCCATTGCAGTATTTTTAATACATTTGTCTTCAATGCAATGATTCCCGTTAAAAAACAAAAGTCAAAATAAACAGAGAAAAAGCAACTAACTATTCTGTCGTTAAATAATGACAGTTCATTTTACTCCAGATGACACATCCAGGAGGGTGATGTTACAGAGCAAGACTGATCTTGCAAACTCCTGAAGTTTCAGTCAGTAGAAAAGTCCAAGCAGAGCCGAGGTGCTGCCTGAGGCCGTAAAACCAGCGCTGCAATAAATTACCTTACACAGCACTTGCCATTAGAGAAGGTATCTCCAAACCTCAACTAGTCTATATGCTTAATAAAAGACTGACTGTACATCTTAGGAAAAAGAGAAAAAAACCCCTTTCGGTTAATCTGTGAGGCACTATGATGCTGCCCAACAATCAAATATGATATTGTTCTGCCCACTTGTTCTGATCAATGGGAAAAACTTCTGCAGAGACATTCCAATTTAAACCTCTTTAACGATTAACTCAAGCCCCCCATCGCATTTCAATATAGAACATTTAAATAATCAGAGGAATTTCAGGTCCGTTAAAGGTGCAGTCAGGCATCCAAAGGGGTATACAGTTTAATCTGGTTTACTGCTGGTCCAACATTAATTTTCTCATTATTAATGGATGGAAAAGCTCTTTTGTAGCCAAGGAAGCGTAATTATTTAAAATTTTAGATGTGTTGCATTTCACAGCTCTCAGCCGCTAAGCTGGCAGGAGCAACACTTCTGGAAAGCAGATCATTTATTTACCACATTTAAAAAAAAATAAAACAGATATTCATAAAACGCCAGCACTTTTTAGCTATTGTTTGTCTCTTTCACAATAAAATTAAGATATTGAACTACAACAGCAAAAATCAAACTACAAAAATGAACTGAATTGACACATCATTTACTGGCTTCAGCAAGGGATTAAGAATCAGGGATCCTGGGTAATATTCTTCTCGGGCACGGAGTTACTGCATGACCTTGAGTGAGCAACAGCTTCTCGATCCTTCAATTTTCCTAAAATTAACTTTCAGTCCCCTAATATTACGAGTCTGAAGTTCTTGCAGTTCATTTTCAGCATGCCCTTCTTTTTAATCTGTCCTCTTCTACTGTACCCCCAGCTTTGATTTCTACTCTTTCTAGACTGTTTGCAAACTTCTTTTCCATCCCCTCTCCCTCACACTGCTGGAAATTTGCCACTATTCATTCAGTCAACCACCACGGCTTGAAAAGTCTCCCACTTCTCATTCGCTGAGAGCTCCTTTCTTGACCTCTCTCTAAACCTACTTCTTCGGAATCTTTCTTACCACCTTGCCCTTAACTCCAAAAGGATTAAGTCTTACATCCTACCTCTTTCCTGTCTTCGGTAGAAGCTATCTCGGTCCAAGAATGCATTCCATTCCGACCTCACGAGGCAGCTGTAAAAATTTACACTTTTCTACTTGAATTATGTATGTAATAGATATTACTTATGTAGATCAGAATGTACCTTCCCCATCCCACCAATTTAAAAGTCGGTGCTATTGCCAAATTGAAGGTGTGCTTAGCTAGAGCTACTGCTCCCCCTGAAATGCTAAGAAGCCACCATAGAATTCTGTAGCTGGCAAACACTTCTATGGATACATTTAAGACCTGCCGAGAAGAGCTTTTATTGAACAGAGAAGACCACCACTAAGCTTTGTAACAAAATGCCCTTTTCAGAGTCTAGTTACTTGCTTTAACAAATCAGCAATTGAAGCACAACCTCTAAAAAAATTCAAATACAGGGTAATTCTCATCTTTCCTGGCTACCCACAGCCACCTACTGGATTTTTCGTAGATACAGTCTTGGCAATGAAGGCTTCCCCAGCATAACTGAGAAACAAGGCACAAACCTTACAGTAGCAGTAGGGAATGAATAAGAATTAAACAAACTTCAAATAGATGCGCAAGCTTCTACTCTAAACCAGATCCCCCCCAAAAATATGTGTAATAGATACATTAATAAGTATGTTCCCAGTGCAAAGGAATAGAAGTAAAGAAAGATCTTTGGGGCTCATGAGCAGTGTCTGAAACTATAGACCAAGTCCAAATCCACCAGTCCCAGTTCAACAGCAAAAGTCCAAATGTGAGACTGGGACGTCTTGCAGGCATGGAAGAAGCTCCTAGGACTTTTTGAGGGAATTCCTGTCCAAGGCTGTGCCAAAGGCACCATAGGAGAGAGGAAGGAGATGGCACGTGGATCTCAACGGCCCCCTGCTACACCCCTGGTGGCCCCCAGGCCACCTCCTTTGAGAGGACAGACCTTAAAAGCCCCTCTGGAGAAGAGCCTTCCAGTAGCTCAGATCTCACCAGATATCACAGGAGGAAGGAATTAAAACCCAAATTTCCCATTCTGCCTGTCTCAGTAGCTCAGCTGAAATTCCAAAATTATTCCCTACATTTGTCTGCGTAACTTGAGTCTTCTCTAGAGAGCAGAACCCCAGAGAGAGAGGAGCGCTGCAGTCCCCACTGAAGATGGACACAACAGTAACAGATAACCCAGCATCCTCTAAAACCAAACTCAGTAGTATCTAAATATTGAGACAGAATTAGCAGACGTATCTAAAATTTAGGGGTTATTTAGGTCTTTTCATGTTCCACTTACACAAATGCACCCTTAAGACCTTGTGACCAAGTATGTTAGTCCTGCTGAAGGTTTGATTTATATAGTTCATCTGCAGCAAAGGACAGCCTGGTTCTGTTCCTCAGGACAAGGCTGCGGAAGAGTTCTCCCAGTTCAACGGCCCAGAAGAATCCATAAAATGCAAGGAAAGAGCCGTGTGCTCAGGGGCTGCAGGGGACGGCTGGCACCTCCCGAAACACCCCTCCTACGGCACGGTGCCAGAGCGAAGAACAAAAATCAACTGTCTCCAATTTCTCTAAGGGCTGAGAAATCGGTATCTCAGCAGCCTGGCAGAAACACAGCGTCCTGCCTGGAAAAATGCTACCAGAGTTCAGCTGGAGGCGGGGGATTTCACTCCAGACAGCGAGGTTATTCACCCCACACCCCCTGCCAGCGCCGCTCCACGCAGCGTTACACGGCACGGGCTCCTCCGGCCTCCACCGACCCAACCGATGCCACCGACACCTCAACGGCCACGGCAACACAGGGGGTTTCCTACCTAATGCTCGTGTGAGATTCTCCTTCTGCTAAGTATGCCAAGGCATAGACCGGGGAGAAAAGGGGGGGAGAAAAGGGGGGGAGAAAAGGGGGGGAGAAAAGGGGGGAGAAAAGGGGGGAGAAAAGGGAAAATTTTTAAAATTAAAAAAAAGGAAAAAGAAAGAAAAATAAAAAAAAAAGCCAGTGTTGCCCGGGAGGGAAGGCAGCACACACACATTGGTGCCTGCAGCACCCCACGTTTGTGGGGCTGCAGTTCCCCCAGGATCCCACAGGGTGTATGTGGGGAGAGCCAGTGCCACAAACTGTCCCTTTCTTGCCAGGCTGGAGAGGATCCGGCTCTTCCTCCCCTCTACAGGGAGGGGGGAAAGAAACTTATTGACCCGTGCAGTAGATAAATGAAGAGACCATCCATTAACTGGGGGATTGCACAGAATGAAATTATGTTAGAGACAATAAAATGAATATGACTTTAAAGCGTTCATTAGAACTGTCACCAACCATCTAAAATTTAACCTATAAACCACAGCTTATCATTCATATATCATACAAAAAGCTTGCCAAAAAGCATGACTAACCTGTCATTTTTTGGCATAAATTTTGGTTTTAATTGTAACACCTACAATTGATTATGGTTGGACTAGATGATCTTAAAGGTCCCTTTTCAACCTAGGCAATTCTGTGATTATAAAATAGTCTGTAGCCAGGAAAAGAAACCAAACCAGCTAAGTTTGGTCACACATTTGTTAGGTGAGAACTTCAGCGCAGGAGAACCTCTAGGTACAAGCGACAAAAATCTCCTGAATTAGAAAGCACTTTTTTAGGCAAACAGGCAGAAGTTCTACCATCACAAAATACATTATTTCCATTTAAAAGCTTGATTGTATCAATATCTTCACTGGTTTTTACTGATATTAAAATCACAAACACAGAGAGTAAAACCTGTGATTTATTAGTTACGCCTTGAGACACAAGTCAACTTCCTCTTCTCTCTCAGTGTCTCTGGGGAAAGGCAGCCTTTGGGTAAAACACATTGATTTGTTGTGTCAAATCTAGTCCAATCAATAACTCAAGTTAACCTAAAAAAGAATATTCCTCCTTGTGCTTCATATTTCTATAAATCCTAGAAAATCCCAATTTTATGACCCTAAATCATACCAAATAAACACAATCCATGTGTCAGCTACGACACTGACTCCAAATACCGAGAAGTTCCTTTTTCAGCTGATCTTCTCAAAAATTGTCCCACATGAGCCACGCTCTGTAGACAGAAGATATTACTATAGGTAATATATTTTTGCCTAAAAAAATAATAAATAAAGAGAGGTACAGGCAGATTTAAAAAACCAGGTTTGTTTCTTTCCAGGCTGGCTGAGACATTTGCTGCAGCAAGATGAGCAGCTGCTCTTGATTTGAAGCCGAACCAACTGTTCCCTGTCACCCTGAAGAGCACAGCATCAGTCACAGCCTCCGCACCCCGAGGAAGGGGAAAAGAGATTCTGCAACTCCTCTGTCCCTGTGTAATGTGCATTGAACCTCTGAGCTATGTAACTTTCATAATGAAAATAATTTACTTTTTAGCTTCTTTGAAATACTGGTAAGAAATGTCTATATATTAAAAATATAAACATTCCATACTTAAATAACTTAAATTTTTTTTTTAAAGGACACTTTTAGCTTCACTGTTTATAAAACTTAATGAAGCTTGGCATGTCTATAGAATTTTCTGGTTTCCTAGGGGGTGGAGAGGGAACTTACAGCTTATCATGAAATTTGGCAAATAGAAATGGTAACTATAAGGTAAAAACCTATCTGTCTGGAAGTGATTTCTGAAACACTGATCTTATTTCCTTCCTTACAGGTTCTATTTTTAATGTATTATCTATAGTTGTACAGAGCTTGCACAAGCCTGGATGACAATTGAGCAACTAATACTCAGACAAATAAAATGTCTATAATTCGCTTTTAAATGTGGTAAAGTAAAAGACAATTTACTAAAATTAAACTACAGCCCCACAGTCTCTAAAAGGGCTCTTAAAAGCATGTATAGCGATTTCTAAAGTAGGAATAGATGTGTATAATTTACACACAGGTTGGTTTTAATTATCACAGTTCATAAAGGCCTTTATACCTTAGTTCTGTCAGAATGAGGAGAGGAATTCTGTTAGTTTTTAACCATGTTAAAAATCTATAAAAGGATCCTCCCTTCTGGCCTCCTAAAAACAAGACCTTTTAAGTGTGTCCAGTTTGCTCAAAGAGCTCCAAAGCAGATTTGGGGATGTTTATCAGTGGTGAGATTTACAGCCCTTATACTTTGGGAATTGTCACCCCTCGCGCCGGCGTTCGGAGGCTGCCGGGGCCACCTCCTGCCACCCAGAGCGCGTCCTGCCCGGCGCGGGGCCGAGCCCCGCCACTCCCTGCCAACATCATAAATGCTGCCATTAAAATATTTGTTTTAATTCTGACCTCAGAGTCACAGCTAATAAACAAGAAAGGCAATGAGAAATTGAAAAACAAACTCAACGCAGCTGTTGGACTGGACGTTTCACAACTGCGTTTAACGGCATCCTTTAATTTCACGTCTCTGACTGGAAGCCCGAGCCCACAGCTCCACGCCAGCCCCGCAGCCAGGCAGCATTTGCTTTTGAGTTCATTTCAGAGTCTTATTCATTCATGTCAATTTTACTGTATTTTTAACTTTTCCTTTAAATGTGATCTGCAAACAATGGCTGACTATTTGCCGGCGGTTTCTCATTAGAGCACGTCCCAGCAACGGACAGTGTTGGTGCAGGGTTTTTTCCATGATCTTCCTCACACACACGAGGAACAGAATTTTTGTGTGTCCGTATAATCCGTGTTTGTATGTGTGTCAGCCCAGAGCCAGTTTCTATCCATCCAGTGAACTGATGATTAATGTTTTAGAAACTATGCATTACAAAATCACACATAAAAATTAGATACAGAGGAGTGAAGCATAAAGCTAATGCTGTTCTATGCACTTCCCAAAACTAACTCGTGTATAAGTATAAAGCCAAAGGTGTTATTTTTTTATTATAACTTTGTAACAACCAATGAAAATACTTTTCCAGGGTGCACAGGATTACAAATGCTAATTAGGTAGAGAGTCAGGAACCTGAGCATGCTTGAAAGAAATACATTTGGAAAAGGGAAAAAGAAGCCACATCCTTATAAAATTATAGATATTAATAAAGAATCAGATGACTAAAAATTAGGACAAGAAAGCAAGCCAGAATTTCCAATTTATTCTGGAATATATTCCTCGGGTATAGAGGAAAATAGAGATAATTATATTTTACAAAAAAACTATAGCACTGTGGTGTGTTTTTCAAATATGGAATGATCCTCTTCTTCTCAGTTTCCAGGTTTGGTGTGTGAAGAGATAAGAAAAATCACCCCACAGCCCTCCAAAAATCAACACTTTGTTTCCTAGAGGGTATGGGGGCTATATTTTCATTTAAAAATAATAATAATGATGAATAACAATTTCTTTTAAACATGTGGAAATCCATCTTCCAAATAATATATACCTTTTATATTGAGCTTTATACTTAAGTGTCTTACAACAAGAAAAGGAAAAAAAAAAGGAAAAAAAGGGAGCAGACCCACTGCCTCCCAACCGCCCCGAAGCCTCGCTCCTCGCTGCCGTCGCAGCTCAGGATTATCTGCATCTACAACTTTGCTCGAGCCCTAAGACCTCACATGAAAGCGAAGCAGTGAATCCTTTGGAGGGATATGAAAAGGCAGAGCAATAAACCAGAGCATTTGAATGAAGCACAGAGAGGGATTTGCAGCGCAGCCCACGCAGAGCCCAGTGCAGTGACCGCCTGGCAGGAGCTGCCATCGTCCCCGTGTCTGCCATGGCCCAGGGAACAAAGGGAAGTACTTTTAATGGGCCATGGCTGACATCAGAATTGGTGAGGTTTTCTCCTCCTTTCTCAATCACAGCTTCTAATAATACAACATAATGAAAAACGAGGATGTCTGTAGGGTTCCTTCAGTCCCCAGTCTAGACACTCCCCAGTTTAGACTAATCCAGTTCACCGTTGAGCAATGGATTCTAACTGGTAACGTTTAATCCTTTCCCTTCCCTCTCCCCGTTTCAGACCCTGCATACACTGACAATTCCTGGCAGACTATCACCAACACGTTAAAAGCTTAGAGGTTTTTCTGTAAACATCTTAAATGAAGTAACCCCCTATGGTGTATCCCTTCCTTTTGTGAACTTCCAAAATTTCATCCAGGGCACCGTCATCCAGAGTTTACAGAATAAGCTCTTGTTGATTTACATTATGTACCAGACAGGATCCTTCTGCAGTGCTCTAATGACTATGGCATTCTGAAAATGCTTTATACCTATTTTTATATATATATATGTGTATATATATGCAAAAATATATATAGGTATGTCTAAAAATAAAAAATACAAATATATATAAATATCATATACATATAAAAGTATTTTATATGTACAAATATTTGCACACTGTTGCACTGTATATAAGAAAAACATCTTAATAACCAAGAAAACATTCATAATTATTTTTTCTTTTATCCTGGCTACATTTTCATTATGGTAAAAATTCAACCATAATAAATAGAGACCTTAGTGTCAGTACTGCTGTTTACATTATAGAATTGTTGCTGGTTGTACAGAACTGACAATTCTAAATATCTTACATTTATTGCCTGGAAAAGGCCAAATCACTACTCCAAGAAATGGTGGGAGGCTATCTTGTCCTCTAAACCACAGTAACAGAATACATATGTTCAACAAAAAAAACCAAAAAAAACCCAAAAACCAAAGAAGGAAATCAGGCAGGGGGCATTATCTGCAACTCAGAGTAGCTAAAAACAACCGAGGTTATTTTGGTGTGGCCATGGTGTATTGTGTAATCCTCTGAAGACAGTCCTTGTTCCTGGACCCAGTCTAAAGGCATCAAGATCTTCTTTTAAAGAAGAAAAAAAAATCTGCAAAATGAATTTAAATTACCTAATATGAATTAGTAAAAAGCCCTAAATTTTTGTCTGGACACTCTGTTCACAGAAAGTTGGCCCTTGATTCATCCAAAACTGAATATTCAAGCTAAAATAAATCAAACCATTGTTAACACTAAGTAAAAGGATCCACACAAAAGCTTAATGTGATTTTCATTTAGTAAGTGAATTAAAGTAACTGTTGTTGGAGTCTCCTTGTAAGTATAAGCCTCTTGTTTCCACTACATCAACATTCATGCCAGAGGTACATTAATAAAGTCTCCAGTCTACTAATATTACTTCACTTCCTTGTATTATTTATTCTCCTCTTGAAAAGTTTTAATAAAAGGCTTAAAGTCTTCCTAAAAGTTAGAGACCTCCTGCCTTTGTTCAGAAAGGAGAGACTGGCCATGGTCTCCTCACTGCTGCAGCAGCTCTTTGCAGGGACCACAGTGGGGTGTTCAAATACCAGTTAAACATCCTCAGAAAACAACCCATTTCCCTCACAATGTTTTCTGTACGTCCACGAGATGGGACTTGCTTCTTAGAAGATCCTTCTCCACTAAATTGAAGAAATATTATTCTCCCAATCAATTGTGAAATGGCATTTTAGTCACAAGACATTCAGTAATTGCCATTCACAGATTCTGTCTAAAATTCCCCCGGCTTGTTGGCCATGGCCAAGCCACATGAATGGTCCCCACTGGCAGGAGGCCATTTCTGGCCATGACCTGCACTGGGGCTCTGCAGTGCCTTCCTTCAACACACCAGCATCCTCACCACATGCTGCAGTGCAAGAACCACTTCATGGGAAGAGGTTGTGGTAAAAACTGTAAATAAATACCACATGTATGCAATACTTCTTAAGCAAATATACTGCAAAATCAGATCCTTTTTTGCTGTTCATACACAACGTCTCTTCCACGGCACTTGGCAATGCTAAATTATTACTACAACATTTGTTTAATTTATTCAATACTGGATGGATGTCTAAAAAAATATTAATTAAAACACGAGTACTTCAGAATAGGGACCTTATCTTCATTTAAGTCACAAAACCAACCACTGGCATATATGGCATTATATAAATAAAACCTGATTTTGACCTGAGAAACACTTGCACCAAAGCTGACAACACGACTGGCAAAGGGAATGGATTAAGGAGGCTCACATCTTAATTTTTATTTTTTACCACTAGAATAAGGACCAAGTTTGCATTTCATGTCTGTTTCCCAAAGATTCAATCAGCACCAAATGGCAAAGGAAGACCAGTTCTTTTTCCCTTTTATTGAACTACTACGTATCTTAGCTATTAAAATGAAAAATGTTAAGCAGAGAGGGCAATAACAATGTACGCAGAGACCCGGCTCTTACAAATTCCATAGGACTAAGGGATTTTGTGGATGAGACACCTGGCTGCAAAATTTCAGCTGTAAAACAAACCCTTTCCCTACCCTCCACCCCCTAAAAAACCCCCCAGCAGCCCACTCCCCATAGGAAACCATCATAATTTTTTTTGAAAACTAAAATTTGATGTACACAGGAAAAAACCTAAACTACCAGGAACTGCAGGTTTTCTCCTTTATGGTTTTTGCTTTTTTTTTCACTCCTAATGTTAAACATGATTTGCTATATGTCTAAGACTGAGACTTTTACAGTCTCCCTAAAATCAACTGACTCAGAAGCAAGTTTTATTAACATAAGGGTCTGGAAGAGGTATACAGGGACACACAAGGCAGCACTAAAAAACCTGGTGCCCCCTAGGTATAGTCAGAAATGATATTTCAAGTTTGTTATTTTATTATTCAACCAGATTTGCAGAGTTGCCATAGACATAATAAAAAAAAAAAGGCTAACTACATGCCAAGTTTCTTTTTCTTTAAATACCTCAAAAACATTCAATAGATTTGCCTTAAATTTAAACAAAAGGTAGATCTGATGCCAGCAAAAGTCACTACAGAGTGAAATCCTACGCAGAACCCTCCTGCTTGTTCGTTCAAGAGTCAGTCTCTCCTCTCCCCTCCCCATTGGATTGTTTTCTGATAATCCTACAATGAATCCTACAATATATTACCCCTTCCCAGGAGCAATTCTCACAATGATATCTGTAAATTCCACACCACTATTTTGCCCACAATTAACTTCTCCCTGGCAAGCTCCTCATTCAGCATGAAAACAGAAACAGCAGAAACCCAAAGGATGTATCTTACTGGGAAGTGATACCTCCAAAACACAGCTGCAACTGGCTGTGCCATGTTCTACTCGTTTCCTACACACACAAAAAATCAAACATATCCCTCCTCCATATCCACGACCTGCAGTGGTTTCCAGTGTCACTGGTGGCTTTGTTTTAGGGTTTGGGTTTTGGTTTTTTTTTGAACACAATCCTGCAAGTTTTTCCAGAGCTGAATACCTGTGGAGCTGCTGAGCCCTTGGGATGAGACATGATTAAATTAATCTATTTGATCAGTCATAGGGAATAAAATCATTAACTGAAACAGACCAGTGTTCCCTGTTTGCCTCTACAGCAAAAGTTTGCAGTTGCTGTGTTCTAGCATCACAGCCACTGCTGGAAATGATGAGTAAAAGTGGTTTTTCACCACAACCAGCCAACAGATGAAGACAGTATCAAAAGCCACCTCTTGTTTTGTTCTGCTTTGTAATGAGATCGGCTTGATTGGCAATACACCACTAGATAATGGATTAAGATGATGTTACTTACAACACTGGCTTCAAACAAAATCCTGCCTTGATGTTAAATAAAGCAAGCAGAACCCTGTGTGAAGTGCTGCTTTCATACTGGAGCAGGTGGGCTAAGAGTTTTCAACTGGTTTGACAGTGCTGTACCCAGAGCAGGCGGGACCGTTCAATACCCTCCCATGAATCACCCCTCCTGCAGGTCTCTCAGAACAGACCTAATTTGCAATCAGTCCAAAATAACACCAATTAGAAAAAGGGCTTTGCCATTAAGGATCTTACTGCAGCGTCAGATCCAAGGTAAGAGTCTGCTGTATCGTATAGAAAGGATTGTAATTTTAGTATCTGAGCAAACCAAAAAAAACTTGGTAATACAAGTAATCCAACAATATGCAAATATATCCTTCAATTTAAAAAAATAACAAGTTAATTTGCTTTTGCACAAAAATTCTGTTTTCCTTTAATTTATACAATCAAAAAAGTTTCTTAAGGAGGTATTCAATTAATATCTACAAAGCATTCTAATTTAAGCAGCTTTGCTCAGCCCCAGGTATCACCTTTCTACCAAAGTCCAAAGCAAAAATGTTCCTGTTGTGGAACTGGCAGAGTTCATTCTCAGTTAAATGCACAGAGCTCCACAAAAAATTCTCTTTTAAGTATCAGAAGCAAATCCAGGCAGATGAGAACACAGTTTTCATGTCAAAAGTTGACAGTGCAAACGCTGTGACCTGCACACCACTATTAAAGTGTTCTGACATAACAGATGGGGTGTCTGAATGAGACCAACTGGTCACTAAAAGTGAAAA
>BJBW01012146.1:0-32305 GCA_004320125.1 Scolopax mira
ATCTTAGGAAAAAGTTCTTTACTATGAGGGTGGTGGAGCACTGGAACAGGTTGCCCAGGGAGGTGGTTGAGGCCCCTTCCCTGGAGACATTCAAGGTGAGGCTCGACGAGGCCCTGGGCAACCTGGTCTAGTGGGAGGTGTCCCTGTGACTGCAGGGGGGTCAGACTTGATGACCTTTGAAGGTCCCTTCCAGCCCAGATGATTCTATGATTCTATGATTCTATGAATTGCTGTTATATCACCAAGGAAACAGATGTATTCATCCATTCCTAGAGTGTCTGCAAGGGCTATACAAATGTTACATGGGTCAGAATTACCATGGTTCAAATACAGATGTATCTGCAGTGGACACATGTATGAAAACAAAGAAATATTGCATACCATTTCAGTAAATCGTGTGTACTAATGGGAAAAGAAGGAAAAAAAAAAACCACCTGTAAAATAACTGAAAATGCAAAGGTAATGTAGTCAGGAAAAATTTAATTATCCAGTTTAGAACCTGAGCATGGCACCTCTGATTATTAGGCCTCTTTGGTGAAACCTGCTGTGGGAAACTTAGGAGCCAGGATCTGGTTGCGGTGTCACCCTCTGACAGCCCAAAACATTCAAGCTGAATAGCAAGGGTAAGGTGTAGCACTGATTTGGAGTGTGGAGGGCAAGGGAATGGCAGCACTGATTACTTTTCTGTAAGTACGTACCACTTTCTACAAATGCGATGGGTTTCCCTTATCAGCTCACCTATCAAGCTACTAACCAGTAGCCTGACTTAGCCTTGAAATCATGATGGGATAGTAACTCAAGGAGATGGGACAGCAGGTATAATTTGATGTTAGTTTCATCGTTTCCAACACAGCTTCATTTGTTATTCAAAGAATAAAATAGTATCTCTCTATAAGGCTGGCTGTATTTTCATTATACTGTTGTATTAGCTCCTGAACTTTGGATATTTCTTGCTTGTTAATAAAAAATCTTTAAAACACACCTCTGACAAACAATCTTGAAATAATTCCCCCAAATACAACTTCCCCTAATGAAACTGATAAGCTTAATTTTTTACTTCTAATCTCTGCCCGGACACTTGCAGAAAAACATACTGAAGCAGAAAGAGGCAGCTGCATGGCCTGGCAAGTGGAAGGAAAAAAAGGGCTTTGTGAACATGGAGCTGAATATCTCCAGCTCTGAAGGGGAGAGAGCTCACCTGTGAGCTCTGCATTAGTGAGGGGCAGCAGCTCTGGGGCTGCCCAGGAGAAGCAGGGAGATCAGGGTAACTCTCTGTCTCTGGAGATGACCTGCCTTCCCAGCACATCTGAGATGTGCTTTCCTGGGTTTTGCCAGGGAAATGTCATCCCTCTGACATATGCACACAGGACAGTTTTGTGTGGCAAGTTTGTGAGGTTAACATGCCAGATATTAGCTGCCAGCATAAAATTATCACTATAACTGGGCTGCTGACTTTGCAAATATATATTGTACACAGACTACTTTTTTTTTCACTTCTGTACAAGATACTTTATCTTACTTGCTCTGTACAATTAATCCTTGTGAATAAAAAAAAAATATTAATGAAGAAACAGAAGTATAGACCTTTCAAATTCTCTAATTAAAACATAAATGGTATGTGTTCCAATTGCTTTGAGTTTCAGTTAGCAGTCTTTTATTCAGTATACCCAGTAATATCAATATCGTGAGAAATACTTCTTTTTTTTTCCTCCCAATGTTATAGTTCACATACATCTACAATCCTGGTAAGTTATAGCCGGAGGAAATGGAGTGAGAAATGCCCTCTCAGTCTCTGACATTATAAAACACACTCAAAAGGGAGACTAGTGCAAACAAAAAACCAACCCTACACACACCAAAAGAAAACCTCAAACAACCAAAAAAACACCCACATAATTTTTTTCAAAAATAATTGTTAGGAAAAAAGTCTGTCAGCAAGATAGCGCAGGCTAGGGAAATATTAAATTAAATGCTTATCCTGTGCTGTAGGTTTGGTATAAAAAAATTTTTTTAATCTGAATTTTGTTATATGAGCATTTCACAAATTTAGGCAAATTATTTGTGGCATTCATTTGTGAACATAATCTAGTATGTTAGCAATATATTATAAAAAGAAAAATGCAAACACTCCTGAATGTTTTTTTCTTGTCACTTTAAGCTACCTATATTTTTCTATAAAGCATATTAAAAACAAAAATCACAAGTTGGATTGCCAAAGGGAATCGGCTGTGAAAATAAATTGCGAAAACTCAAGTAAGTTATAAGTTTTTGCCTATATGCCCAGGATATGCTGGTGCTAAAAATTAGAGTCTACTGGTAATTCTGAAGCTAAACAGAGCTAAGCACTGAAAACCCAGGGTAAAACCAAAAAATTCTTTAAATCTGATTTTTTAATTAAATATGCAAATTTACTGCTCTTGGGAATGCACTATTCAGTCATCCAACTCCACTCCTTTTTTCTGCAATAAACCATAATATTTTAATTTATGTGTAGCATTGTTTGCTGTTTTAGATTTAAAGATTTTTAGGCAACCTTAGGCATCTTCCTCTCCAGCCCTGTGATATTCCTGTTTGTCTGCATTGTGGCATGACCACATTACTCCAGCTCTCACATTAATTGTGTTTTTATTTCAGGTAGAACTACCACAGAAGATGTGCACCAGCAGCACCCATAATGTACCACAATTTCAAATGGGTGTTCAGCACATGCAAGGCAGTCAGAATTAAAAACAGAATGAGCCTGAAATATGGCATCCTCAGTGCCATTTCACTTACAAGTACATTCCTCAGTCTGTGCTACTAGATAATGTAGCCATTGTATCCACTTTGCAAATATTCACCAAGTGCTGTAAGACTTGGTAACTGCAGGAAGCAAAATTCGTGTTGAAATATTACTGCAAACACATTCAAACTTGCAAGTTTGACAGCTAACCAGTGCCAATGTTATGACTGCTTCTAGACCAATGGGACAAAAGGAATTTCTGAAGGGCAGAGCAAGAATGATAGTCAGGGACTGTTAAGTTGTACCTACATGTATTTGGAGAATTGCAGAATGAGGAGTTAGTATCAGTGTTACCTTTAAACCAGTTAACTTTGGTGGTGATGCCAGCATGGATGTACTGTCATGAGTTTCAATGCAAACTCTACCTTTCAGAGCTCTTGGGTATGCAGTCCAAGCATTCTGATGCCTATGCTACTGCCTTTCTATGGTTTTTCAAGTTACTTAGTAAAAGCTAATGTGTTGCATTCTTACCTTCAAAACACTATGTTGTATGAACCACAGCTGTAAGAGGAAAGCAGACACAGTTTAAAAAAAAAAGGCATGTGGACTGTAATGCCAGTCAAGAGAAGGATAAGGGTAATGTAACAGAGGTAGCTTTGTCCATTTTTAAATCCTTGTAATAAGTACATGTCAGTTTGGAAAATCTGCATACAAAAAATGTAAATTCAGTTTCACTTGCAAAATCATCTTAATTTTATCTTTTAATTTTGTCAGCCACTGGAACAGCCTTGGGACCAATACCAACCTTGCTTGCCTTTTTATACTTTTATATAAGTCCTTTATATTTACCAAGACAAGAAAGGACTGCTTAAACCAGCAGCTGTTGTGATGCAGCTTCACCAAATGGACGTGAACACTTGCTTCACCCAATCTAGCTGCAAGTGTGAAAGAACTACCTGTGTTGTATACTCTAATAAGGAAACACTGGGGTTTACTTCAGTGGGCTGGAAAATAATTGCTGTGAAAACAAATGTGCCCTTTTCCTCTTGCCTTGCAATTGAAGCATCATCTCTTTGCACATCCATCTGGACACAGCTGCAAAGAAAATTTTCCTAGTGCAGCTTGCTCTCTTTAGCACAGATTTCCTCATAGCCTTGAATGAAAGTTTAGGAGTGGGTAGGATATATATTACCTTTCCACTCATGGGTGTAAACCAAGGGTACAGTCCAAAAAATGTTCCCATATAAAAGTCAGCTGCTCTTTGAAAAACAAAGCAAATTAAAATGTTGAAAACTAAACTAACAGGAAAGAATTTAACTGCATTATACTCTCTCAGAAACAGATATGCTTTCTGGCCCACATCTCCCACTCTGTGTTCTTCCTCCTGTCTGCCCTCTTAACTGAGCACAACAGGAACTAAAAGTTTGGTCCTAGAAATTATCCCTTTGGGAGATACCTAAAATATCCCTCCAGGCAATAATATGCTTTTTTGCACATTTTAAAAACTTTCCCATCACTACAGTATTTGAACTCCATCAAAGAGGCACCAAGTCATGTCCCATTGTGCAACTCTGCTACCACAGACAGCCTCAGAGCCTGAGGAGAAAAGTGTTTGGAAATGTTATTGCAGGTAAGCTAACTAATCTGGACCTGAAACTGCAGCTGCAATGACAGTAGTGGACATTCATGTTTCATCTGGCAAGAATTGTCAGTTGTACTTTCAATACAGTTTCATTGGACACTCTACTTTCTTGAGAAAAACCATCTCTCCACCAACCTACTGTTTCTTGATCTTTGACAGCAGAAAAAGATGTCATGTTGAGCCATTTCCCTGGGTTGAGAACTCTTACATAATAGAGTTATGACACCATTGTGATTTTAAAGAACAAATATAAATATAACAATCACAGAGGGATCAAAATTCTAAATGGGCATTTAAAATAGTAGTGGCAGACCAGGTACCTTCCATATTAATCAGTGGGCAGACACTGGCATCCTTTGAAGTCAGTGGGAGTTTTGCATGCCTTAACTTCTCTCTGAGAATTTATGATTTCTTTACCTCTGAAAGAAGTTCTTATCCATATCATTTAATAAACAGGTTTTATTTAAAAAGCAATTTTAGTTGGTACCATATTGAACTGTAATTAAAGATTTATGATCCTATTAAAAGGTAATGTTGTAGTTGATCCTTAATAATAACACACTTTATAAAAGTTGTGTTACAAACAAAGCTGAGAGCAGTTGATGCATTCTGCAAAATATTTACTGTCTATCCCAAGTGTCAGCAAAGAGTGCACTCCTGCAGCTCTCCTTCAAATAATAATCTATACAGCTGTGACAATAACCTACAAAACTCTAAACATTGTTTATCTTTTATGACTTATACATCTATACTGATGTCTAAGGGAAACATTTTTCCACCTTGATTTTACTGGATTAGCATACAGATGATCTCACTTTATTTTGTAGAGCTCTGTTTGGATAATATTGGCAGAATTGGGCCTGGATTCAGCCTGGAGCATGGTATCAGTATTACCTATGTAGATTACCCCACGGTGAATCGTTCATTTGTAGAATGATTTATTATTCAAACTAAGCATGAGATAATGAGAATCATCCATTCGAATATGAGATATGAACTAGGAAAAAAAAGTATTATCCTGCAAAAATAAATTGGTGTAACTTTGATGAGTTTAAATGAAAGAATTAAATCTATCAAAGATCTTAACACTGAACAACAATACCAGTGTGGTTGTTTTTCTATTCTCATATTTCACACAAAGCTGAAATTGTGAGAAATTCTCAGATTCAAGACAAATTATGTATGTGATTGAAAATTTTTTAAATTGTCTTTTCACACAATTTTTTAAGGAAAAAGCAAAATAGCTGTACGGATCATATAAGAATCCAAAGTACTCTCTTATTTTTCAGTCATGTGAAGATTTTCCTTAGCTTCAGTTCATATAATGTTGGTTCAAATAATCTTTGAAAATTTCTGCAAACCAGGTAGGAGCCAAAAATATTGCAAATGAGTTTGGACTGTAATGGGTTATGCAAAACTGTTCTGACCATTATTCTATGAACAACAAGCGCTGCCCCACTGTGCCCTTAGGATACGTGAAGGGAAGTAGTTGTTGCATTTTGTTCAATTCCAGAAAAGGTGGTAGTGATGAGCAATGCTAAATTATCCTAGAGTTACTGGCAACAAAATTGTTGAACTTATTGATGTGTAACATCTTTGTTAACTTCTACTGTGCTTTAAGACATCTCATACATATCAAATAATTCATAAACCACTTCTCTCTCTTTGTGTTTTTTGTATGTAAGCGTGACTTTTCTGTCTGCACTATGTCACATTGGTGGTTTTGGAGAGATGGAGAGAGTTTCTGCTGTCTCACCAATTGTAGCCAAAGCAGGCATACAAGCATGATGAGACTTTGCACTGTTTTTCTCCCCTCCTCCTTGCAGAGGTGGAAAGGTAAAGTCACTCTCTGCATCCCTCCCTTGAGAACTTTCTGCTCCCCATTTAGGAAGAAACAAAGGAAGAAACGCTACAACAGTTGCTCCACCACTGGCGTTTCCTGCACTGGGAAGTGATGCTAGTATGGATCTGAGAAGCCTTCTCCAGGACTATGCACAGGGGCATCTTTATGGGAATTGGATCGTGCCCATGGTTTCCACTCTATTGTATCCACACTCGCATAGACACAGCAAAATGTGCTGCTTGGTTCATTTTCCCCTCAAGACTCACTCTGCAGCAGCACTAGCCATTTTGCCCTAAGGTAAGATAGAGGAGTGATTACTCCCTCGCTGTGTTTCATCTCACACAGTAGGATACGGTGTCCGAGTCAGTTAAAAACAAGTGGGTGCTGCTGCTGGCCGACCATAAGTGCAATACAAATAAGGTGTATGCCTAGGAATTCAAATGGCTTTTTTCCCAACTTACCTTGGGAGTTATTTTCTACCCCTTCAGAGCAAATGTGAAGCTAAATTGTATCTTAATGGCTGTTCAAAGGAAGGCACTTGAGCAGTGTCACAACAGATCTCCCCCATTGCCCTCTTAAGGCAAGCAGAGACTCTTGAGATGGATGGCACCAATAGCAAAAATAGACATTGGTCAGATGAATCAGTATCTAATTCAGTCAAAATGAGTATATGCTGTAAATAAATTTGCAAATATTTTTCTCTCTCTGGTTTTCTCAACAGCTGGATGTAATCTTTCAGCCACTTTAGGATTTCTTCTTGCTTAGTTGTGGATAGCAATATGTTTCTTCACAGTTGTTAGAGCACTATGTTGATTATACAATCAAGCACTAATTGGATAGGCAAGCCAGGTCTAATTAGCATTTTACCTGTAATTGGTTCAGAGCAAAGGCCTGGAATGATATTTGTCTGTTTAAAGATTATTAGTTCTCTCAAAGTGTCTTAAAAATTGCCCTTCCCCAAGAAACAATTTACCAATTGGGTAAAAATTGTCTCAGAATTCAGGTGCATACTCAGATGGATGAAACATCATTGAAAATGTGACATCTTCTCCTTTATGACATTGCACATAAGATGCATTTATGCATTTTCATACCTTTATGTCCTGTGAATAAGGACTTTTTCATAAAGCTTTGTAGGAACTGACACAGTTCCTACAGGACACTAACTTAATCTAGAACCATGTCTTAATCCTGGAACATGTCTTCAAGGAGAGATACAAGGAACATTTCAAACATTTTTTTTCCATCTTGGGAAATTCTTCTCTCCTCATTCCCACAATGCAAAAATGCCCACATAATTAATTTGTGAAATGTTTAACAACTTAATCCACAGAGGCTGATTTATCCTCTCAACTTCAATCATAGCTTCTGACAAAGAGATTTAGAAGCTAATTGTATATTATGTAAAAGAATAATTCCTTTTGCTAACTTTAAATTAATTGCTTTCAATTTCATTATATAAGCTTATCTAATATGATTATAAACCAGAAGAAGAATAGCATTTATGCTCAGTAATTCATTTATGCTTTTTTAAAATTGGCATTTTTATTGTTTTTTAATGGAAAATAAACATCAATATTTTGTACAGAAGTCTAGATATTCTTGTAATCTAAGACCCTCATATCCATTCTAAAGGGACATGACCAGAACTGTACTTTGTGTTACAAGGTCTAGCATACCATTAGAATATATACTATATATATAAAAATATACTTGATATTATATTATATAATCACCTGTTTTTGTAGGTGTTTTTTGGAAATCCTACTCATTCTTCCTTTTTATGTGGTTTTCAAGTGTTGTCAATTCAATATTTGCCCCGTTTTCCACCCCATAAATTCTATGACAGCGCTGAGTGTCACTTTTTGAACAGAAAACATTTGCAATGATGTTGAAAATTGATTCCTGTTTAGATAACTTTTTAACACTAGTTTTTGTGTAAAAATCTCTTTAAGATTGAAAAAGAAAAGAAAATGAAAAAGAAAAGAATGTCTCAAAACTATAGACTTTTAAAAATCGTGCCTCTGTAATGAAGAAGCTATTGGCCCACTGAGTTGCTACTAAAAAGCAAAACAATGTTGTCTATACAAAAATCTATTTTAGCTGCAAATGCATTTTTGTTTCAGTGTCTGTAGCAAGCAAGAAAATAAAATAATCCTTGTTGCAATATCAGTTTTCTATACTAACAAAATAAAGTGGCTTTATAAATTACGCAGATCTACTGATCAAGTAATGTTTGAAATGCTGTTTCAAAATGTAACAGGCCCTTATAAGAGACCACACTCTTTAATAAGCCATAGATTATTGGCAAGGAGAAATTGCAGTTTTGCTTGTTCTGGTTCAGGGCAGAAAATGGCTGGCTCCAATTTCTCATTAGCAGGTAGTTCAGAGATTCAGGTAAAAGAATCAGCTTACATGCTTACCCAAGAAAGTGAGTAATTTTTCTGAAAAAAAAAATCTTTCTTTAAGGAGTTTCAGCTTTTCCTTCTTTTCCTTCCTTTTAATTTTTTTCATTTTTTTTTTTTCCTGTAATCTTACATAGCACCTAAAACACCTTGAAGCAGAATAAAAAAAGAGGAAAGAAATCAGACATTTCAACAGTTTTGATGGCTATATTTGAATAATAATTCCTTATATTCATAATCATATTAACGATAATATTATTAAAATAGTAGCAAATATAAAAATAAACCAAATGACACTATACCTGTGTCTGCTTTAATTATAGGGCATTAATACACCTATTAATAGGATTGTTAATGGTCTGGGATTATACAGAAGCATATAAGAGGAAGATGATGTTTACCCTAAAGAAATTACAGTGTTCAGATAGGTACATATACAAGCGGTGGCTACAGACAAGAGAAGAAAAATTAACAAGACAGGATTCGGCAGCACAAGGGTCAATAGCCTGCCAGCTTTAAGATGAACACAAGCTGGTAAGAGTTAGCTTTCCATGTTTGTTTGGGAAAAGGGGAAATTCTTGTTTAATTCCAGCTGTGCTAACAGCTGCCTTACCGGCAACAATATTTTAGCTCTCCCACTTTTTAAAAATACCTGTATACCAGTTTGTTGCATTATAAATCAAATAGTAACAACTTCCACAAAATACAGACTTAGGCCCTCAATTTCCCAACATACACTTATTTGAGTAGTTCTGTGCACAGTAGTTACAGACACCAGCATTCTTTGGGGAATAAAAATTCTTATACGCATATATACACACATACGTGTGCAAGTATCTGTAATTGAGTATCTTAGGTTGGACTTGAATAATTTACCCTGAAAGAAAATGATCAATTCTCTATTCCGTCAGTAATTAGAGTATTTTAGTTCACCAAATTTCCTCCTTGAATTATTAAAAATTCTGACCTTTCTTGTCCTTTAGCACCTTCAGTATTCTTGTAGATAAAATAAAAATAGATAAATTTTACATAAGCAGAATTCATTTAAATAAAACTCAGTGAAGTCTTTTAACATCCTTAAACAGGTGGTTAATTTATTAACACACAGTGCTGGGAACCTATATGCATAACTAAAAGGCATGAATATCTGGGTATGTATGTAATAGGAATAATTCTTATCTTCTAAGTGTTTCTTGCCATTTTTTTAGACACAACTCTGAGTGTCAGATAGCAAAACTGTGTTTATTTTTGAACAAAAAACATTTTCCCTGCATGATCATCATATAGCATCACATTCTAAAGTACAAAGTACAAAGCTTCCATTTGAATCAAACATTTTTTAATTACAGGGGAAAATATTGAAAATTATTTGTCCAGGAACATGGAGGGGTTTTTAATTTTTTTTTTCAATTTGCAAAACAGAGTGATATCTAAGGCAAACCTGATTTAGTACACTTTACACATTAAAAACTTCACAGTCTTGGTCAGATGTATCTACTTCACCAAAGGGATAAAGATTCTGAATCCATTATACAGCTCAAAGAAAAAAAAAATCCTATTATCAACCATTTTTTAGGAAAAAGACGACAAGAATAAATCTACACCAACTTCTAGCTAAAATGAATAATCACTTTACAACTTGTCCTGAAACAAGAGATTTTTAAAGTTGATTTAGAATGACATGTTATCATGTTTAATGTCCTTTCTCATTCAATTGATAAGGTGACAGTATCCTTGACTGCACACATACATTACTGCTTTGAGGGTATTCTGAATAGCCATGGTCTAAACTCAGCACCAATAACAGCACCAAGAAGGAAAGTCAGTGTCAAATGTTTCTCTCTTCATTGAGTCATTTAGTCTCTTCTTGCCTAATAAGCAAATCAATGATCCAGGAAACGCTTTAAACCCCACTCCAAAAATCTTGAGACATATCAGTGACCCTCCTGTTAGAGTTGGGAGGTTATACTCAGTAAATAGTGTATCCTCTTCATTTACTGCTTCTAGTAACACTGGTGGAGCACGAAATTCCTACAATAAAAGGGATTTTGAATGCTCTGCTCAACATATCACAGAGATTTCTGATTTTCAGACATGCCAGGCAGAGATTGCCTGTGACCTGAGCACCTAATGCACAGCAGCCTCAGAAGAAAATCCAGAAAGGGAGACTCATCGTCAAATCCAAAATACATTTGTTGTGTCTAAGCAGCTGATCTTTCCATTTTACATATGCTGGTTCCTATAAGTACAAATGTTAAGTTCCTGGATGTACAAATGTGGAGGGTAACCTTTTATCTGTTTTGACATTTCCACACAGCTCCACAAATTACCTTCTACTTTCACGGGATAAGAGTGGCAGGACAGTGGGTGTGCTGTCAGCCTGGGCCAGATATCCAGTGAGATAGATGCATTGCCTTTCGGATTTCTCTCTCACTGTACAGAAATATTATCCCTCCCAAAGCTGAGAACTACTGCAGCACCCTTCTATTTTTTTCCAAATTATAGGACAAATTAAAAGTTGGTTATTAATATTAAATGAAAAGTAGCTGGGCATCCAAAAGAGATAACAAAGAATGAGATAGGATGCAAGGTAGAATTAATAATGTATGTGAAATAAGAACTAAAATGAATTGCCAATAAGGATACAGAAGTTTGAAAATAAGGTCTATAATTCTTGTTCCATAATGTGTTAATGAAAATTATTATAGTTGATGAAAATGACCATCATGTCAAGCAGTTATTCCTGGATAATTATTTTTTTCCCAGTACCCCTCCTTCCCATGTTACCTCTACGCTTTCAAACCTTCTGTCAAGAATGACCCATGCAGCTCAATTTCTGTCCAGCTCGAGAACTCCATGTAGGTTCCGCCATGTTACTGGGGTTACAGCACTTCATTTGGAAGCCAGCAAGACTTTGTTCACTCTTGCTGTTCTACTTCAAAATGTGTTAAGTGAGAGAAGAAGAAAGACTTTAGGTTTTTTTAAGCCGCAAACTAAATAAGGTGCATAACACTGACTGATGTTAAAAATTGTATTTTCAAGGTGAATAACCTGCCTTTGTCATAACACAGAAAGTTAGAAGAAGAGTGCTGACCTGTACTGGCCAGCTTTGGAGAAGAAGAGGAAAACTCAGCATGGACTCCAATCATGACTGGAAACAGCAGGGTCAGCATTGTCCTTTGGTGGCTGTATAATATGCATGGCCATGAGCCTGCCTCCCTGATGTAATGATATCTCCAAGTAATAAACAAAGCATCCTAGCTCATGTGCGAAGTGCATGTCTTCCTGTTCAATATTTAATCAGTGACCTGGACAAGGGGACAGAATGTAACCTCAGCAAGTTTGCTGATGATACCAAACTGGGAGGGGTGGCTGACACCCCGGAGGGCAGTGCTGCCATCCAGCAAGACCTGGACAGGCTGGAGACCTGGGCAAAGAAGAACCTCATGAGGTTCAACAGGAAAAAGTGTAGGGTCCTGCACCTGGGGAAGAAGAATGTCAGGCATGGACGTGCGAGAGACAAGTTCCAAAGAGAAAGATCTGGGAGTCCTGGTAGACAGCAAAATGACAATGAGCAAGCAGTGTGCTCTTGTGGCCAGGAAGGCCCACAGAATCCTGGGCTGCATAGGTAGGGAAGAGTGTGGCCAGTAGGTTGAGGGAAATCATTCTCCCCCTCTACTCGGCACTGGTGAGGCCACAACTGGAATCTAGTTCTGGGCTCCCCAGTTCAAGAGGGGCAGTACTGGGAGGAGGGAGTTGGACTAGATGATCTCTATCGTCCCTTACAACTCTAAAAAAAATTCCGTGAAATTCAGTGTTGGTTTGCATGGCAAGGTTTTGGTAGCAGAGGGCTGCAGGGGTAGTTTCTGTGAGAAGCTGCTAGAAGCTTCCTCTGTGTCCAATACAGCCAATGCCAGCTGGCTTGAAGATGGGCCTACTGCTGGCCAAGATTGAGCCCATCAGCAACAGTGGTAGCACCTTTGGGATAACAAGTTTAAGAAGGGTAAAACACCTGCTGTTCAACAGAGGAGTGAGAGTCTGTGAAGGAAACAGCTATGCAGACACCAAGGTCAGTGAAGAAGGAGGGGGAGGAGATGCTCCAGGCGCTGGATCAGAGATGTCCCTGCAGTCCATGGAGATCCATGGTGGAGCAGATATCCACCTGCCACCCATGAAGGACACTATGCTGGAGCAGGCGGATGCCTGAAGGGGCCTGTGACTCCATGGAGAGCCTGTGCTGGAGCAGGGTCCTGACAGGACCTGTGGAGACAGGAGCCCATGCTGGAGCAGGTTTGTTGGCAGGACTTGTGACCCCATAGGGGACCCTTGCTAGAGCAGTTCGTAAAGAACTACAGCCCATGGGAAAGATCCACATTAGAGAAGTTTGTGGAGGTCTGCCTCCCTTGGGAGGGACCCCACACTGGATGAGGGGAAGAGAGTGTGAGGAATCCTCCCCCTGAGGAGGAAGGAGCAGCAGAGACAGTGTGTGGTAAACTGACCACAACCCCCATTCCCTGGTGCCACCTGGGGGAAGGGGGGAGAGAAATTGTGAATTAAGTTGGGCCCAGGAAGAAGGGAGGGGAGGGGGGAAGGCATTTTAAGATTTGGTTTTATTTCTCAGTACGCTACTTTGATTTGTTTGGTATTAAATTAAATTAATTTCCCCAAGTAGAGTCTGTTTTGCCCATGATGGTAATTGCTGAATGGTCTCTCCCTGCCCTTCTCTCAGCCCACAAGACTTTTGTTCTGTTTTCTCTCCCCTGTCCAGCTGAGGAGGGCAGAAATAGAAGTGGCTTTGCTGGGCACCCAGCATCTAGCTAGAGTCCAGCCACCACAAAGAGAAAGTCACTTTCTTTGAAATCCTTTGGAGGAATCAATGGGTGTGTGGATAAGGGAGAGCCTTTTAATATAATCTACTTTAATTTCAAAAAGGCATTCAACAAAGTTTCTCACCAAGTCTTGAAGGAAACTAAGAAGTTTTGAGACAGGAGGGGACATCCTCATACGGATACAACGTTGATCAAAAGATAAAAATCAAGCGTAGGAAAAATACTGAACTTTCACAGAGGGTGTGAAACTCCACTCAGCGATCTGTGCTGGAATGTGGGCTGCTCAACACATTACTAAACAACCTAGAGAGGGATGAGTAACTAGGTGACACTTTGCTGGGGGTGCTGAGTTACTCTGGGTAATAAATATAGGAGCCGATTGTGAAGAATTGCAAAAGGACCTTATGAAACACCATGTCTGCAAATAACAATGGGAGATGAAATTCAGCATAAAGATAAACCAAGGTGGACAGGAAAAAACAATCCTAACCGCACACATGAAATGATGTATTATGATTCATCTACTGCCACTTAACTAAAACATACTGGGGTTATAAAAAATAGCTTCATAAAAATATCAGTACAAAGCTCAATAGCACTAAAAACAACCAACCAAACAAAAATACCCCAGGCAATTCAAATGTTAGGCAAGAATAGACACAGTTACATAGAGCTTCACCCCATTGTGGGGAAATTACACATGGCTGCTTGGTAAGAGTGGTGCTTTCCAAATTTCATGTGTTTTAAGCAAGTAGTGGATAAAGCAAGCCAGTTGGATGAGAACCAGAGGCAGCCTTTGCCAGCTCACATCTTGATACCCTGGCCTTTTCTGTGGTGTTGTAACAACCATCTCGGTGACAG
Source organism: Scolopax mira (assembly GCA_004320125.1). Lineage (NCBI taxonomy): Eukaryota > Metazoa > Chordata > Aves > Charadriiformes > Scolopacidae > Scolopax > Scolopax mira. Next base: position 14,303 of record BJBW01012146.1, read on the forward strand.
CATTTGTGTCTAATCAATTGACTTGGGAAGGAAGCATTATTTACAATTACACCACAACTAGAAAAATCATTCCCTCTTCTCATGCTGGTTTACAGCACACCACATACTCAATTACCATATGGGTCCTTGCCTCAAAACACCTTTGGGCAAGACCATGTTGTAACACAGAAGAAACTAATGAAACTTTCCAGGTCTTGCCTAACTTAGCATGGGCTGTAAAAGATAAACCAGGGATAGAACATGGATGTGCTTTCTTACAACAAAACAGCAACAAAGGGACAGCTTTCTCTTTCAGTTTTAAAGGGGGAGTCTATCTGATTTTGTCTGAAGGTGTAAAGTTTGCAAAACCTTGTACAGAGGTACAATCTTCCTTTTTATCTTCTGAAGATTTATAGTTGCAATAAAAGCAAATAATGGTCCTGGCACAGAAGTGCTGGAGGTGAGGCTGCAAAACCCATAGTGCGTGGGAAGAACAGTAGCTTTAATGATGTTTGTCACTGGCATTTGGCTTAACACGAAGCTACAAGCCTTGAAAAATGGATTAAGGCTAGACTGGGGCACATTAACAGACCACTGCTTTGTTATCACAGGGACATGGTAACACTGTTTTGGTTGAACAGCCTCGATGTTTTCACAGCAGATTATAAGGTAGACTTGAACCTGCTCAGCTGACAGAAATGAGTGGGAGGGACCCTCACCAGAGGGAGATTAGTTGTCATGCTCTGACCTTTCTGTGACTTACAGACATATCTCTACCCAAAGCTATTTTGCCCAGAGATTATCCTCTGAAATTGCTGGGGTATGTCATCTTTCTGACACATCCAACAACGAGCTGCAATTCCTTATGCTTAAAGTAGGGCAGCATCTTCTGGAATGGAAGAAACCTTCCTTGAAATGGAAGAGCATGGCAGCCTTGTTCTTTACACTCAGACAGCTGGGGAAAGTGCAACCCAAACACTCTGAGAAGACAGATTTGTCTCCTCCATTTTGTGGGAAAGGGAAGGAAGTTTGGGACTGATGTTCTTCACTTTTCCTTAGAAGATAAAAGGTTTAGAGTCCATATACTTCACCTGCTGTGAGAGTGTATTATTAATCTTTTGGTGATATGAATACTCAGCCATTATAAAATAGATTTCCTCGTCTCCTTTCATATAATAGAGCTGATGTAAAAGTTTTAAATAGCTACATTAATAACCTCAACTAGTGACAAAGAAGTAAAAATGTCCAGCCCTCAGACCCTTCCATGCATTCTTTAACTACCCACTTGAATTTCTTAAGTACTGTAATTATAGAGAATTCTGAAGCTATTTTCAGCCATTTATAGTTACCTGGCTACATATAACACGCTTACTTGACACAAGCATAGGAACAACCCCCAAGAATCAGATATACAAATCTCGTAGACCAATATTAATCAATGAAGCATAAGGTAAATAGCTACACGTACTAATAAATTAGAGTATGCTTGTGTAAATACATCTAGTGATCTAGACACAGCTTGAACTGATTTAGATATAATCTAAATTGCTGGGAAAAAAAAAAGTTACACAACCCAAATTTTCTGATTTTTTTGGCTCAAAGTTAAACAACAATCAGCTTACCCTTCTATTCAGAAAAGTTGTGTAAGATGGAAGTAAAAATGCTGCTGGAAGCATGATGGCTTCCTGTCTGTCCTTACAAGACCCCTCTGCCCCAGCTAGGAGCAGGAAAGAAGACTACAATGCTGATTCCAGGAAAACTCACCATAAATTGAAAATTCTAGAAATTCTATTCAAAGAGCAGTTAGGAATATTCAGATAAAGATCAGTAAGTAACTGATATGGAACAAAATATGTTACTTGAGAAGAATCCTGCTGACTTCACTCCCATATCCATTGAATTGCTCTGGGTTATGTTACAGTGTCAGAGCCTTTCAACAAAATACTGCCCCACAGGAAAATAGGTTTTGGAAATGGTGTATTATTAAGTACTTTTTATCCCTTACAATGAATTAAACCCAGACATCTTTAGATAACTGTGAGGGGTGTTTAAAAATCATTAACAAGGTCAGCTGTACTAATAGGAGTAAAACAGGGAAAAAACACCAAACTTATCCATGGTAGACAACTGTGATTTCTTTAAGTGTGACATTACAGAGCCATCTTTAATCTCAGTACTTCCTTATTTCTGATCACCAGGCTACTTCAAAGGCACACAGCTTTCTGCATGAGTTGCCTCTATCCACCAGGTTTAAAACAAGAAGAGCATCTTTCACTCAAGTGTTTACTAATTGCACAAGAAGGTGCAAACCTACAAGGATGCTGGTGGGGCTCTCATGGACAAGAAACCCCCCCATAAGTTACCAGACAGAGATGCAATTACTGTTGCTCAAATGCATCCTCAAAGTTCCTGCCTTGAGTAGCTCAGCAGAAATATTATTTATTTATTACAGTAGAATTAGAGGACACAGGAAGAGACATATTTATGAGTCCCTTGCCTTCTCCTGCCCAGTCTGAGGCCTGGAATTTCCTTGCAGACTGCTTTGTGTGATGACATGGGCGCCTACCACTGCACACTCACCATCAACAATAATTTTCTATGCACAAAGGATGACCACAGTAAGAAAAGCCAGAGTATTGTAGCTGGAGGTTTTTACCAGCATGGAAAGGAACAGGAAGAGGCCTGCCTAACACTTAGGCTGTCCAAGTTCTCTGCGAATAGCATGTAACAGACTAAATTCAAACATGCTTTAAATTCAAGAGCTATGGAACCCCTTTTTACATTACAGAATCACTTAAAGAGACCAGTAACAAATGATGGTAAATCTTTACACTAGGTACCTTATACACCCTTCCTAACAGTGTCTGTAAGGTAGTCTCTGCAGTTTTTAAGTTATATAGGAATTAAAAGCCTAACTTCTTCCATTTACAAAAATTTTGTCCAAAGGGACATAAGACATTCTCTCTGTTGAAGACCTAATACTATTTTTGACAGATACTGAAGTGAACAGAGCGCTGCAACATCTTTGGTTAATTTTCCTTTAAACAAGCATTTAATAGGTAAAGGAGGTTAAATTTAATCAATCTTCATTTGAGAAAGGATGACGTGAAAAATAAATAGAAGGAATCGTCCTCTATCAAATTCACTTATAAGTGCTTGATCTTTAAACAGTCAAGATGCTGAAGCACAGATGTGCTCACACCCTAAACACACCCTCCTCTCTAGAGCAGAGCTGTCAATTCAATTACCTAACCAGAAGCTGGGTGCAGGCCAGCCGGGCAGCTCTCCTGCAGAGGACAGGAATGGCAGCACAGCTCCGCTCCAGCCTGTGTTTGGCAACAAAAAGCACAGGAATGAAATCTGATGCCCAACATCACAACTTTTAAGACACAGTCAAATGGCTATTATTTTCACTGCCAGAACTAAACTTTATTTCCATGTGTATTACATACCGGTATTTGATGCCAAGTACATTAAAATTACTTTAACAGAGGATTTAAGTGAGGAATATTTCTTCTTCACTAAACAGATTAAGGAGGAATGTAAAAACCTATAAGAAAAAAAACTGTTTAAGCTTTGTTTTGATTTTTGGCAAACCAGTGAAGTACTCTTCTGTTCTCTCCTCATATCTTTCAAAGTACCAAAAATGTATCTTATCATAATCATGCAGCTCAAGAAAAAAAAATAGTCTTATAAAACCCACTTCTTATGCTAAATATGGTTACAAATAAGAGTATTAACACAAAACTCCCAATTTCTATTTTAAATACAAATACTGTATTATATTATGAAATGGGGATAATTAAAATATATCAATGACTACAAATCTAGTAATTTAAAGCAAACAAACATGCTGTTTGCTTTCATGTGGAAGAATTAGGATATTGTATGGTTCAAGCACTGCAGTAATTTCTGTCAACTCCTCGATGCCCAGAATGTCAAACCACCAAACACAAAGAGACATGTATTCAGGTCTGAATAGCACCAGGTGTTTTTCTTTCCCCCCCCCCCTTTAAAGATATTAACATTTAATAAAATGAGTGACATGACAATCTTCTGAAAGTGACATGCACAAGTAGACAATTTGCTTCAAACCTTCAACTAAGAAGCTAAAAGTTTTAGACAATACTGAACAATTACTAATGTATTTCATGGTACACAAGAAAACAGTGCTTCCACAGTATATCCTCAGTTTTCAAGTACAAAAATATCAGTTATGGGTAGTCAATAGTTATCAAAATTTTTATTGGTACAGAATGAAAGCAGCATTTACTTTATTGTTTTCTTTAAACCATACATCATAAAATTCCCTAGTACACATGTGGAGGAGTGAAACAGGCTCTGTACTGTTTACTTGCTACTGATCCTAGGTCCAGATTTAAAACCCTTCCTGGCCAAATGTGAACAATACCATCAATAGCAAAGGGAAGGCAGTTCCTCAGTGTGAAAGGTCAGCATTTAGAGTTTTACTAAAACACTATTTTTGAAACAATACATCACTTAAATGTATAATTACATACACTACAAGTGAAAAACAAGTTTTTGTTAACATGAACTATTGAGACTGGGCATAAATGCCTTAACTGCAAACTCTGTAAATATTATGGGTGCTTTGATGTGGCCCTTTTAGGCAGGAGAATAAGAACAATGAAGTATGGCTTTTCAATCTTCCTTTAAAAGCGTATTTTATAAAATTTTGTAGGCTTAAATTATTTTCAAGGACCCCTAACATGTTTCTGTAACATCATTTACTAATTAGAAGCATCAATTACATCAGTATACTAAGCATTGGCTGATAGCTGATCACCAGCATAACACAGGAGCCATTTACTTTTCCTGTTGTTTTTTGTTTTTAGGTAAGGGAGGTACTTTTCTAGTGAGAGCCATCCTACAGTACTATCAGACATTTCAGAGGTTACTACATAGCTTCTCAAATAAAATCCTCAACAGTTTTGTTTTCCAGCAGATATTCATATCAAGCATACGCAGAGAGCAAATACAATCAAGTGCAGACAGTTCAAAAGTATCTCTCAAACATATTGTTTTACAGTTACCCTCTGCAAAATAAAAGCCCCTCCTCACCCCAATGAGACAGGGCGAGAAGGGGAAACAGCTCTGCCATTCATGTAGGAGTTTGGCTAGCATAAAGTTTTATTAAAGTTGTTAACAAAAATAGTTAAACCTTTTTACAATTTAACATCCAGTCTGACAAAAGGCAAATCAATGAAAAAAATACAAAAAAGTAAAAAAGTGCACTACCCAGTCCAGTACTTTGCTTTAAAGTCATGTCACTTACAGTATATGAAAAATAAACCCAGAAGTGTAATTACTTTAAAATACACCGCTTCCATATTTCAGTATTTTACACATATATTCTTTAGTGGAAGAGGAGATATCTTAAAAACTTTACTCTTAAAATATTGAGGTGCATATGCCAAGTGGGATAGACTTGGCAAGTTAAGTTGCAGTAGAGAATCCTTTCAAATTTGGCATTTCATTTACATACCTTACCATGCCAGCAAGGTCTGTAGTACCTAAACCTTCTAGTAAGAACAGTAATTTTCTTTAATGCAGATTTACTAATACAGACAACTACAAGAAACGGTGAGGTCAGCAATTCTATGGGATCTTATGCAGATACGAGTCCTCAGTCGTCAAATGGTACAATGTCACAACAAACTTTAAGGCCATGTTTTATTTGCTGATTAATGGACAAAAGGCAATGGATTTCCCCCCCACCAAATATTTTCTTGAAAGTCTGTGCTCATAAAAATCATGAAAAGTTGGAAAGACTTAATTATTGAAACTTTAAATATATTTTACACAATCTTGTTTGTACAAAAATACAAGTTAAATATAAACATAAAGCAATCATGATAATTTTATGTAAATCCATTTTGTGATATTCTGTAATATATATAAAAAAGTTTCTTAGCTCTGTCTCATTTGTGAAAAGATCAATACCAGATTGAATCACTACTGGCAAAGGGCCCTAAAAAGCACACTTTAGCATTAAATATGTTTTACAATGTAAGTACCATTTCCTGATTTCATCTTTTCTAAAGACTGGCAAAAGATAGGGCAGTATGTCCATAAACCAACAAATAATTTGGCTACAATGTCATAAAACACAAACACACAAATCTGTACAATAAACCCAGTAGCTATGCAGTACGTACTTGTTACACACACACATACACAGACATGGAATGGAACTTAGTGAGACGCCACTTCTAGTTCACTGTTCTTCAGCCTGGCATTTTGTCTTACTTCATCAAATGAATATGACTTCGTTACTTTCCCATTCTTAAATACAGTATGTAGGAGATCCTGCAAGAAACACCACTGTTTCAGCAAGAGCAATTTGGCAAACGAACAAAACCCACAAACTCAAAAGCAAGTGCCCAAATCAAGCCTGGTTAAGGTTAGCACTTTAACCTGTCAATATAATTAATTTACAACTTCTTCTGGCACCTTTCACTAATGGTTAGACAGAAAAAAGGATTTTGGCCACCCTGTGCACAGACAGAAGCTTTATGCCAAGTAGTCTCTACAGTAAGTTGTCCACATCTGGCCAAAGCCAAAGCCACAGCTATTTGCACTAAATATACCCTCCCAGAGCAGCTGGTAAGAAAGGAGATGCTCAACCAACGAAATACAATTTGATTAGAGAGGTTAAATAAAGTTTTTATTTCCTCTAGAGCAACCATAGGAAAAAAAAAAAAAAAATCTCTTCGCAGTCCTCTTTGCACATATATTTTGTAAAATGATATATCAAGAAGTGCTTGCAAACAGCATGCTGAGAGACCAATAAACACAGCCTTGTGCAGAAAAGTTAGCACAAAAGAAACGTTGAGCAGAAGCTATGCTTGATGACCTACTGCAAGGACCTGTGGCTTTGGGGAAATGGGCTCACAAAAGTACAGTTTCCTGTCCTTTTCTAGGGACCCCCAGAATCTGTGCCACACAAACTACCCTCTCTAATATCACAAGGCAAAAAAAAAATTTATTAATGAATTATTTCCCCTGTCAAAAATGAAGGAACTATGTATCGCCTAATTTCAGAGCCAAAGTCTCACTATTTGTTTTGAAAAGATTTCTCACCATTAAGTCCCCCTCTCTCTACGTATACACAATCATACATACACGCATATGTGTACATACAACTTTGAAAGTATTTTTTTCTTAATCTTTGCATCTAGAGCACATTATGTACAGTGTATATAACTTGTTTCTCAGACAGATCTCAGTTTTACAGTAGGCAGAGGGGTACCACTAGGCATAAGGGCACAGAAATTTGCCTCCGAATACCAGAAAACTGAAGAAACCCCCAACTTCTAAAGGCTGAAGTGCAATTCGATAACTTATTTTCAGTCCTCTTAATTCAGGAAGAGACTCTACATGCAGTTAAACGTTTCATTGTGTGTACATGGAAAACATAAGTTATATTGAACTGAAAGCCTGAGACTGGTGTGGAGTTTGTGCTTATTTTAGCAAAACAGCATTTCATTCTGCAATTGTAAAGAATTAACCAAATTCCTGTCTTAAATTTACATCTTTGAAAACTGGGAATTTCCCCCTCAACCCTTCCCCAAGCAGTACCATCTGAAGAAACTATTAAAATTCTCAATGGGGAATTAGAAACAAGTCTTAGTTACGCCTATCCCTCTCCCACCTCAGGTCACTGCTCAAATTGTGCAATATAGCCCATGCTAGCCAAGCAGTCTTGTATATATTCTGCAACAGAGACGTTAGTTTTGGGGAAAAGCAGCAATGCTCTATTGTTTCTGAAGACAAACAGAGACAGATCTCTAACTGTAAAGCCTGAACACTCTACAGGCTTTCTAACATTCTGCTGTTACTGAATTTGTCACTGGGAGCATTTCTGAGGTCGTAAGACAGGAGTTGAATGAAGACAACAAAAATAATTAAGTTATAACTGTTTTTTCTCAGTCTATTTTTGCATGAAGAAAACAGACGTAAAACATTTTGAAAATTCATACCTGCCCATACTCTTCAAGATCTCCCTTGCCTTCTTCAAGTGTCACATAATCTCCAGCAGGTGTCCTGTGTAATGACAGTCTGCCTTTCTTTGACCGTTTGTTTGGATCGGCAACTGGATCCTTGAAGACATTTACCTAAAATGAAAAGAGTATTTTTTTTTTAAAGGAAAGGGCTTTGTGGGGCTTGTGCACCTAATGCAGACAGTGGTAAAGTAATAGGAAATGTCAACAGCCTTTCAAGCAGGGGGGTCGCTATTGAAAACATCATGGTAGTAGTAGTACAAAGACATACCCCGAGACCATTGGTCACCACGTAACTACATTTGAAGGAACAGTTTAAGAGATCTCTGGTGAGTTTCTGCAACAAAGCTCCACCAGATCCAAATGCAATATTCTCGATACTCCATCTATTCTTCTTCATTCCTTCCACAATCTAATAAGAGAAAGAAAATTATGATGGAACATACTTTCAGGCCATGCCATTTTCCCATAAAGATATTAAACTACTTAAACAAGATGCTTTTACAGACAATTAAACCAACTAACATTCAGTTTCCAGGACGTATGTGTAACAATTCTGTCAATACTTGGCATGTTTGCATTTTAATTTGAGATTCCAGCATGGAGTAATTATAGAAAGTTTATGCTGTAAAACTATTATCATGCCAGCAAGTGTAATCCCCAAACAAGGGTAGCACAGTAATGCAACGCCCAGACAATCAGAGCTCTGAAGAAAACAAAAGACTTCATGGGAGTATTTCAGAGCCTTCTGATGTCTTAGAATTATGGAAAGACCTCAAAGCACAGTGCGTATCCTGAAACAAAGCCGCCATCTTGCTCATCAGCTCCAGAAAGTTACTACCTGCTTTGACCAATGATTTTTACTGAGCAGTTCTCCTGAAATCTAGTCAATGTGATTTGCAAGTAGCAATTTCAAAGAGGGGAAATGGAAATACATAAAGCTGCTCAAAAAGTTCTTCTTTCTCAAGAAGGTGGCAAAACAGACCAAAGTGAACTGCACTGCCAAATCAGTAAATTTAAAACTTGCCATGTCATTTCTCCCAATTCTCATTCCATCCAGACAAACACGACATCCTCTAGGCTGGACGTGCTAGTTTAGTCATGCTCATAAATGGCCAAGATTTGTTTCCTGACTGGTTTACCCTTACGACAGCCTGAAATGATGGTTATAGCCCCAATATAAGAGCATTTGAACTCCTATCTCCTAACCATTTTCATAACAAAAGTGGTTGACAACTTCAGAATGGATGAAATAGCAAAATCCCATCCATCCAAGAAAAGAATGCAGAAGCTGGGGACACAAAATTTATGGGGAACAGTGCAGAGTTTCAAAAATCAACATTGTCAGAAATCTGGTAATCTTTTCTGCAGTCTAAGCCTCCTGCATCAAAAAGAAATGCCAGAGTAATGCTGAACAGGACTGACGTCAAATCACTTTTAAGGGACAGCTAAGGCAAAATTGGAGTTTTGTAAGAAGAAAAAAGAGACAAAGCCAACTTTAGAGAGTGGTAAATGGATAGCTAATGTAAACAAAAGACCATACTAGTATTTTGTTTATCTATTTAGCTACATGCAAACTGTCTCTTCAGATACTCTCAAAGTCTGAATGCCTAAGAGAGGCCAGCCAGCAGGAAGGGCAAACTGCAGAGCCATAGCCTTTTGAGGGTATGCTCTGAACACCTTTCCACTACGTTTTTAGCAGAGATTTCCCCAGAAGAAATCTCATCAGTGAATTTCCATCATTATAATGGTACCAGCTTACTCAGCCTCATACAAGAAGCCAAGAGAAATGAATCTCAGGCCTTATTACTATGACTTTCACTTAAGGGAACCCTTTGGAAGCTTGTATCCTGAACAAATACCCCCTCAATGCGTGACAATCCTGTGGATTTTAGCAGTAGTGATCATATCCTTTCAAACAGTGACCACGCGCAAAAGGAATCCCTATTTTCAGGTGATCAGGTTCTCCTGGAAGCAGTTAAAACGGGTGCTGCCCAGCGAAGATAAAGGAAAGGATTGAAACCAATGAAGTTCTCACTTAAGCATCTCAGAAGTAACTGAAAACAACAAAGGAAGGGTAAGAAAAGATATGTTCTATACCATCTCCTTAAGCATAAGGCCCAATAGTACTGTGAGAAGTCAGTCTTGACTGCATATGGACTCTGCTTATCTACACTGTCTTTTGAAAAGGCAAATGTAGGTGAACTCCACCTGGACTCTGATCAAGTTCTCTCCAGAAGCTGACCAAGACTGAAGCTGTGTGAACCGTTGGACAACCTTGAGCCAACATATACTACTCTTTTCCTCATTGAGGTTTACAGATCACATCTGACACTGAACTCCCTTAAACAAGCCTGAAGGTGTAGCACAAACTACTCAGTATAAACAACATCCTGCCAAGGCACACGAAGCCTAGACTTCGTGTTCACTGATACTTGTAGGTTAACAGATGGTAGTACAAGTACAGCATAGCTGGGCTGTGGCCGCTTAACCTTCTTGCCTTGGTGAGAAGAAATGTGAACCCCCCTTCATCTAGTGTTTCTGCACTCGTTTACAGAAGGCTTGCCATCTCGTGCCACAGGCACAGCTCCTCACTTACCTTGGGTGAAGAACTGGCTTCCACCTTTCCACTCTCTCCCAAGGGATTTCCTTACTCAGACTGATCTTTGGCTGGTGAGGGGGGGAAGGGAAGGGAAAGACAACTCTGACAGCTCAGACCAAGTTGAAAGAGAGCTCTAACTACCAGTGACCCACAGCAGAGGCCCAAATAAGAGCTTCCTTAGGTATGGGGAAAAGATGGCAAACAGCAGCTGTAGTGGGGAAGAAAAGGGGGAAATCCAAAACAACTGAAGCCTCCCCAAAAGGAAAATGAAACAGAAGAAATTCTTGTCTCACACTTTCAAACTTACAGAGACAACAGTTTAGGTGTCAAGGTTTTGACCAGCTTCCTCTGACCATTATGAACATGATTAATCCATCAACTTCAATTCCAGATTAGAGGATTTTCTTTGTATAAAAAATTAAAGACATCTGGAAATTGAATGTTCAAAGAAAATCCTTTGAAAGTGTAGTATATCGTGGAGTTAGCAGATTGGAATGATTTTAAAAAGTGAAAATGCTAGAAGAAAGTCAGAAAAGGTTCCTTACCTGTTCTACCAGCATTCCCTATTAAAACAAAGAATTTTAAAATCCAGTTTATACTCTCAGTTGTTTTCTATATTGTTATTTCAGCTAGTTTGGATAGTTAAATGAGACTGATCAGCCATTACTTACTCTAGATTTTCCTATTGCACCCATTACCTTTCATGTGATCCATAACAATAAATCACACCTAGAGTCTAAGACTCAGATGGAATAATTAGAATAATCACTTCCATAAGCTCTAAGTGGGGGGAGGAAAGATGGCCACAGCAATGCATTCATACTTGTTCATATAAATCTCTTTTTGAAAAGGTTGGGTTAGTTGGTTTTCTGGTGGTTTTTTTCCCCCCCTTTCTTTTTCCTTCTCTCCAAATGTCAAGGTATTACCCAGGTCTTCCAAAAGTCAGTATGGTAACCTTGGTTTTGTTGATATAAGAGGATAAAGAAATGCATAAAATTTAAACTTGAGTAAAATTAGGCTGCAACTTCAGGGTTTTTCTTCAATATAATTTGCTGCTGTCAAATGAGAAGTGCCTTTTTCCTTCCTTCCTGCTTCTCCCAGCTCAAAACAACAGTTTATTTTCTCTCCTGTATTGTGCTGGTGAGTACTGTCCCCTTTTTTGGGCCAATATAATTCACTGAACCAAAAAATTGGTCACTTTTGGCTGAGTGAGTTTGCTGCAACATGTGTGGGCTAAATTAGTTTAATGACCAGTGGTTCAATGACCAAAGCTGACATGAAGTGTGTGACAAGTTTAGCATCAGGAAGAGCTAAAAAGGCAGCCACTGGGCAGCAGTGAGTTATGTCTGCTCTCTAAAGTCTTTTGGAACGAGAGTTTCAACTCTCTTCTACTACATAGAAGTAGACTTTTCCTCATAATCAGTTACAGTTTGATGAAGAAAATATGTAAACAGGCAGACCATTTGAACAAAGAATTGCTCCTTTTGCCTCTTATCCTCTCCCATTATCTGCTGGAATTATTTACCTGCTCTATTCAGAACTTGGGAGAGCAGTGCATTTTTTCCTCTAATGCAAATATTTGAAATACTAGTTTTACTATTTTGATTATAACTGATGCTATATGAGCATCCTAGAATTTTGTCCAGCAGAACTTATAGAAAACAACTGTTGAATTCCTTACAAGAGAGGATTAATAGTCCAGTTTCTTTCCTGTGATGACTCATGAAATCTCAACCACAATCTAATTTGCCTAACACAGACATCCGTCCTGTTAAATGGTTGTTGAGAACAAGTTTATATATATATATTTTTTTTTAAAAAAAAAAAGTCTCTTGCCCTAGTATCTAATGGTAAGACTTTCTTTGCAGGTATTAACCTCTCGTGCTTGTGTCCTGTTAAACACATTAGCACAGTTGTTCAAAAAGCCACATGGGACAAAAAAAGTGAAATAAAATTTACTTTAAAGGCTAAATGAACAAAACCCTAGTGCATGAGTGCACTACAGTAGGCATAGGTAACAACAATATCAAAGCTAACAACTTTCTAAGGATCTGAATGACAAATTTGAGTTCTGTCACTGAAGTTCGTATTATGTGCCCATGCTACATACTCAGTCTCAGTTTCAGGCTAGCTAAAAAACAAGCCTGATCTCCGACTCCTAATTTTGAGGAGTAGTAAGAGTCAATTTTGATTAACAAGAGCCTAAGGATGTCTCAGTCTAGAAAGGTAAGACAAGCATTAATAATATAAATTAATTTCAATTTATTCAACTTATTTCTAGTTTTGAACTCAGATACAGCTGAAGATGAATGATCCATAACAAACTTGATAAGGTCAAGTACTCCTCTTACATGTACCTCATCATCTATACTTACTACAGTCTATACCTTTGTAACCACATTATATTACCGCCTATCTCCATCTAGTCAACAGTGATGAATTTATAACTAGTCCTAAGCATGCAACATCTACTAAACAATCCATTTTTGTCTTGATGAAATTGTACTTTTGACTCAGACTACGGACATATTAAACATGTTAAAGATATTTTCTGGGCTTTCAACAATCCTTATTCCACTAGTTGCCAAATCAACTCGCCTCCCTTACCCTTGTTTTTAAAAATTCCCCTTCAAAACTATACCTTCAGTATTTGAGTGCAAGCACACTGCAAATGGTACGTAACTAATAAGCCAAACCAGTCAATTACCTATTGCTTAGCAATCATTCAGTGTGCCTTAGATATATCAATGAAAGGACCAAACAATGCCAGATTTCGATTGGAATGAGACTTGACAAGCAGGATAAAAGCAAACAAAAGGAGACAGTGGGAGAAGGGTTACAACAGGAGGATTAGGAAGTGCCTTTTTTTCTTTTTTTATGGATCTTAATAATTCCCTGTGGAGTTTTAATGAATTTGTTTTACACATTAGGATATCACTGCCAGAATGGAATGAAGGGCAGGGTGGGGTCAGCAGAGCAGCTGCAGTATTTGACTAGACCTAACCAAGTCCAGATTAAGATCAACATTGAGTTCAGGGTGACACTGGCAAACAGGATCTCCTACCTCTTGCAGTGTGTTGATATCCACACCGTCTCCTTGAATAACTCTGAGATATGGTGGCAGCAACTTGTAGCCTTTTGAGTTCTCTGTAATGGGGAACTTTTTCCCTAAAATCTCTAAGACCTATTGAAAAGAGAAGAGAAATGATTCAAAATAAATAAAAAGACTACCTGCCATTCCAATAAAAAGAAAACCCCACAATTTCCACATTTGAGTCATGCTCTGAAAAAAAATAATTCCATAAATATACCCACATATCCTGCTCTAAACCACAAAGGCACATAATCAAAAAGCGTGCCAGCTATTTTGGTGGGAACCATTAAATTAAAGCAGTCACAGACCAGGTGGCCTTTATGAACTTGTTCCCAGGAGCCAACCAGACCCATGCTTCCCTTCTCTCTCTCTTTGGTTGCTGCAAGTTTTTGCAATTAAACATGTCTACTTAAGATTCTGATCTTCTTTTGACCTCCCTTAAGATGGTGGATGAGGCTTTCAGTTTTCTGCAATTTTGTTAGCCACCAATAATAATTAATATTAAACACTTCAGTTAGGAGTTTTTTCAAAGTTCCTATTTGTGATGTCAGTTATGCCAAAGGAGGAAAAAAAACCCAACAACCCACGTTAAAGCTGTATGGATCTAATCCGACATAGCACCAGCATAACTAAAATCTCCCCTACTCTCTAAAACAGTGCTGAGAGCTACTCAAACCAGAGGTATTAACAGCTTTTACTATAGAACTGCAACAGTCATTACATTACATTACACTCTCTGAAGAGCAACAAGGCAAGAAGCACTTTTCAAGTTGGAAGTCGTGTGCCACTGACTTAAATGCACATCTTCCAAAAGGGAGAAGCATGCTAAACTTGTTTTTGTAACATAAAACAGTGAATTACAATAATACAGGGCACCGATACTTGGTGGTAGGATATCTTATTGGCTAGGTATCTATTAATGTTCAAGATGTTTCCCATTTTATTTGTTATTAAGTGATGAAAGATATCTTTCTCTAGAATTATTCCAACATCACTGGACGAGCAAAACTGGTAGCTATTGTAAAATAGCTGATAGTTCTAGTATTTCAAGAATACTATGCAAGAATGGGATTGATGAAAAAGATCAAACTATTCAGAGTGTAAAACAGTTCCCGTATCTACACCGAGAGGAGGTAAGTGTTTACTTTTTTTTTTTATAGGTCCAAATAATCTAGCATCAAGTATATACTATGCATATCAAGTTAGAGGATTAGGTTTCCTATGTCTGTTAGCCAGTCATTACAAAACAAACAATTACCCTTCCCAATCTTGTATACAAATGACTTCAAGAAATAATTACCTTTAGAACAGTGTCAAGGGGATTCCCGGAATCTGGTCTAATAATAAGTGGTGCCTCTGGACTTCGGGCTTCAATTATATGCCTTAAGTCATCACCCCATATTTTTTCACAAGCATTGTAAATGTCGTAGCTGTCACTAACCACGGATACAGGCACTGAAGAAAACTGCGTCACTATGTGTTCAAAAGCATCTTTTTCATGATCTTTCCCCCAAGCTGTTATGGTACTATAAAGTCAATTAAAAAATCCACATTAGAGCAACATTTAAATGTTAAATCACACATTCTGTATTTCAATAACAGTTCAAGGTAATAGTAGGCAGTATGATTACAAGACACCATAAACTCCATGCTTGTCAGCTCAGTATGTATAGTATACATACTATATGTATATAGAACATATACAATATACAGTAAATATACAGTACCCTGGATTCATTTTTGGCAAACACTTGACATGTAAAATGTCTTTCACTCATTAAAATTATTTTATTTAACATATGTGAGAGAGTTTTTCTTTTAAATCTGAAATTCAGACAGTTCGGGAACTACAGATGCAAGAACAGAACATCTGCTCTGGCAGCTTCAGACTAGGAGATGAGAAGTAAAGAACTCGCAGCATCTGTTCAAAAATCTTAGAAGAAAACACAATTTATTTTCATTTTTTTACTAGTGATTTAAAATCATTATGCTCACTCACACAAACATTCTTCTAGAGGAACCTCAGGGCATTACCCTTGGTAGAAGGGTACAGGGAAGCACATAAAACAGAGTTGCTGAGGGAGGTAATTTGTTACTGAATGCCAGTTGATCCGCAGCAGCTCTCTGTATGTGGCTGTCACAGATCAACCAACATTAACTTTAGTGACTTGTGTGTGAACATCTAAAAATGCTCACATGCAAAGCACAGGTGTGCAGCAAGAGCTTGGGGGCATTAAATTTTTACCATAAAATGCTAGAATTAACTTCTGTGTGGACAAGCCCCAGGTCACACTAGTGAAGAGACATAAAATTTGTTGAGACAAAAAAAAAAGTTTGGGGCAGTCCAAGGAATAACCCTGGTGGCAACAAAGGGGCAAGCACCACACTCACAACACAACCTTATATGAAGGTTGTGAAACACCAGAACAATTCCGGAAAAATTTAGGTCTCTTGCATGATCCCCTTTTGGTGTATTAACTTGGAAAGGGCGCCTACAGTCTGCATTGTGCAATGCAAACTTGAACAGTTTAAGCTGTCTGCTCTCACACCACCACTTCAATATGCTGGGCAGAAGACTCTTGTTTGTTATTTGACTCTGTGTGTTTGCCTTCGTTACAAACAATTTTATAGTTGTTCGATCCACCAGTTTTGGATTTAACTGCAGTATTAAGCTAAACTAAGAGAAGACATTTCAGGAAAAAAAACTTGTCACTTCTTATTGATCAAGCAGGTCTTTGAGAAAAGCAACAGTCCAAAGAGTTATTTGGAGCAGTGTTTGTTCAAAGTTGATCTATCAGGATTATTCATGTAAGCTTTTCCATTGTCTGTGTTGCAATTCTAAGTGAAAATATTCACTATTCTCAAACACTAGGTTTTGTAATCTATAAGAAAAAAGCAACTATCCCTTCCTTTATATTCTGCTTATTTCAGTATGCAGACATACAGGTGAAATCCAAGGATTTGCATTCATCCTGAACTTGTATGGGATTCGGATATAAACAATGACAGCTCTGCAACTCATACGCCTGTTTGACATCAGTTCCTTACTATCAAAAACTCATTCATATTTCTTAGTGAGAGATCAAGGATTTACCATTGGCTGAATTAGTTGTGCTGATGGGAAGCTTTAGAGCAACTGCCTTTTCTGGAGGGTGAACAGGATCTGGGAGAGTCCAGATTTGCAACTTACATGTTTTTTTATTTTACAATTTTGTGTTTCAAACAAAATTTAAAGCTCATAACACGGGCCCTCAATATCTACTTCCACCTGAAAGCATCAAGTCCATTCTAAAAAAAAAAAATCATCCAAATTTATTTAAGACACTAATAAGAAGGTTTAAGAACATTTAAGACACACAACTGTGCCACTCTTATGTCCCTAGAACCTACAGAGACATCAGTATCGCATTTCAGCCTCAACAGCTGGATAATTTGTGGCTAATACTGTATGATTTAAGTAGAAAAGTTTAATATTTCTGGAAACAGAAGGATAAGAAAAAAATACATTTTGTTAAGCTATTTTTAAAAATAAGGCTTTAATAGCCTAATATCTTACCTGTGTTCAGCAGCTGGAACAGAATATCCTGGAACCGGATCTTTTGTACCATAGTACTTTTTAATTAATGCAATTCCTGCTACAGTATCTGTTCCTTTGAAGTTCACCAAATGAGCTGAAGCTCCTATTCCTGCAGTCTGAAAGAGACACAACTTTCAGCTGCTGCACCAGATACAGAAGCCTAAATCCTATCGCCACTAGCAGTAGTTTGTAACGCCAAAACTCTGATTCTGGTCACATTTCACCAACATCCTCCTCAAGCATTTACAGAGGAAAGAGAGCTCCCAGTCTGTCCTCACAGGTGAGATACATACCCACCCTCCAGCCCAAACCTCTCCCTTACATATCAGTCCACAGTGCTCTATGCATTCAGTTACACTGCTGAAGAGGGACACAATTGTTAGATACACACTACAATCCTTTATAGTTGAGGATGATTACTCAAACTGTTAGACAAATAGCATTACCTCTTGTGAAGAAACTCCCCTGTAGCCGAAGTCGTGCAGTTTATACTCCAGTCCTTCTAAGCTGCCAGAAGTTTCTAGCAAATATTTGGCCAAAATCTTTTTCTGCTCTCTCGAGTTTGTAGCCACTGTGATTGGGTACCATGACTGCACAAGAATAGTCTAAAACAAAACCCATCACATTATTAGGTATGTTTGCTTAGGAGTCAGAAATACCCACTTGGCAGCTAATCAGGCACAAAAAGGTCTATTTGGTTTCATCACCCGGTCAGAAAATACTCATG
>BJBW01012147.1:5014-44369 GCA_004320125.1 Scolopax mira
TGCCCAGAGAGGTGGTGGAGTCTCCTTCTCTGGAGACACTCAAAACTTGCCTGGACAAGTTCCTGTGCAACATGCTCTAGGTAGACCTGCTCTGGTAGTGGGGGGGACACTAGATGATCTCCAGAGGTCCCTTCCAACGCCATATGATTCTATGATATTAAATCCAAAAATATTGAAAAGAGGCAATGACTTGATGTAAGGAGTAACACAGAAGTAACTTACCCCTTTTCATAAGTAAATTCTTCTTTGAGAGAATTAGCTGAAGTCTCACCAATGAAGACAGAAGGAATGTCAATCTTCTTTAAAATCTCAACTGCATAAAAAAGCAGAAGAATAAAGCTATTATTATCCAGACACGCCATAGACACTCTTAAGATGTAAGACTTGATCATTATGTGACTATCACAACATGAAGACATATTTTAACATAATGACATAGAGACTGATGCACACGCATGCCACATGTCATATAAGAAGCGGCATCATTTTTCCTACCAAATATCTAGGGACTTGACTGCAGGTATAGAAATCAAAGTTCTTAAAAGTAATATTTAAAGGGAGCACAAACACAAAATATTTTGACCAAAAAAAAAAAAAAAGGCATCATCAGAGGAAGTTTAACCAGAAAATCATTCTTACTCAGAGACTTGACAAAGTCACACAACTCCACTGATTTCCAAAATTTCTGGCAACTTATATGATTTCTGTGGTCTGGTAATTTTAATTAATCTTTCTTCCCTCTTTTCCACCCTAAACATAAATGAACACAATGGAAACAGCCGTGGCTAGAAAAGGTCAAAAAGAAAAAAGAAGAGAATGAAAAAATACCGCATCTTTATTTCGGTCTCAAAAAACTGGATGGAAGTGTCTCCGCTTTCTCTGCTTACTACTGGAGGCAATATTACGCTCAAAAGATGCAGCTCCAATTAAAAATTATTGAAAGATAAACCCCATATTCTAGAAAGCCATCTCCTCCATTTCACTTTATATTGATCTGCACCTCTGACGCTCCAGCAAATATTCAGGTTCTCCAAGTCAAAAGCACATATAGCTTATTGTCACTCCACACTACCCAAGCCTGCATTGGTGAACTTCCTGTACATTCTGATTTCTCAGTGAAACCTAGAAATAAGATTTACATGGGTTGGAAATTCATTAAAACCACTTCAGCATAGCTTTATGGTCTGCCATTTAGTTTGATGAAAGTTCATTTCCTAGTTTATTCAATGGCGTTTCCACTGGGAAAGACATTCTTGTTCTCATTTATGTTCTTATTCCATATTAAGAAAGCTTAAAAACTGAACAAAACAAAGAAATGCCACAGAGAAAGTTGTAACAGCACTATAGACAAAAAACATATACTGTAAAACAAAACCAACATTCTGACTAGACTACAAGACGTTCTGAACGTATTCACTCCGTGAAAGGTTAAAATTGGACCAGCTAGCATCAGAGTCAATCAGAAAATGGCACACTGGTCTCTAAACATTCTTTCTCCAACTGAAAAAACGTAGATGCAATATGTATTTATATGAAATTAGAATCCATTTGCCCAAAGGAACAGAAAAATGTACACAACAGTGCAACAAAAAAATAGAACCACTAACAAATACTAAAAAGTCATATTTTAAAGTTTTATTTCCTTCCAAAAGAGTAGCGTTTTTCTTTTCCAATATTTCTACCTAATTAGCAATAAATCAGCTATTTTCCACATCACTCATAAAATTATCTCATAAATGTAATCCAGAAATAAATTTAACCCAGAACAGTTGAACTAAAATTTAGAGGAAAAACAAAAGAAGCCCTCGGAGAATGTACAAACTGAATGCCACAAATAATGCGCAAGCACACATGTATGTTCTTATACAAACACCTCCCATTTTAAACTGTTAAAAGCAAAGGGGTTTCTGGTTGGGGTGGGGTTTTCTGGGGCTTTTTGTTGTATTGTTTTTTTGGTTTGTTTTAGTTTTATGTGAGAGTTCATCATAATTCTTTATACTGATTTTAATACCGTAAACTCTAGCGGGTGAAATGATTTTCAAACAGGAGAGAAGAAGTGATACCTGTACTTACTGTCGTTGGATCCCATGCTTATGAGGTCATCAGAATCAACATTGTGAACTATAGCTGCCTTGTATCCAGCTCTCTGTGCATTTAAAACCTGTAAGCCATACAAAGTACTTATTAGAAAGACTCTTGTTTCAAAATACAGTAACCTGTCTGTCCTAAGACAAGGTGCACTTTCAGGAAGCTCAGTATCCCCACAACTTTATTTGCACATCTAAAACGAGTATCACTTTTCAAAATAAAATCATATAATTATTTTTACACTCATGTAATTATGTTATTTTTCCAGAAAAAATATTCAATATTGTCTGCAGACAGACAGTTTTCATATATATTAAAAACAGGATTAACAACTTCCTATGGGTAAAGAAAAATACTTAATGATAATTGAAAATAAACTGAAAATAAAGGTATTAACTTCCTTTGGTAAACTAGAAATTACCACTCAATGAAATCACAGCTCATGAAATCACATGATCAGTAGCTTTTCTATACCTTTAGGGATCTAAAAATATCTTACTTGACAGCCCACATATCAGAAGCTCTCTCGTGGAAAAGTACAAAATTATAAATATGGGTACAAAACTATAAATATATTCTGTACCAGTCGTATTTGTTATATACTGGGATTTTTTTTGTCAATACAAGCAAAGCCTAAGGTCTAGTTGAATGATATTTGCTATATTGACTACCAGTAATGCAAACATAAGTTTGCAGTTATTCATCGTCAATACTGCTTTCAATGCACTCATGACAGTATAAAAGCTCATCACAAGATGCAAAAAGCATTAGGAACATTTGGGTTTCATCCTGTATTCAACTCCTGCTTAAAACTACATAATAAGCTTGGCCATAGCTGGAGAGACTTGCTCTGAATTGGGGTAGTATGGGACGTTTCCACTTAGATGCATGCATTTATTTAAGGAGACTGTAACACAAATGCGTATTTATGTAGCAGGCAAACATAGAACCATGAAGTACAACTGACCAAAACATCACAGCTCTAAATACATATATACACACATACATAGACCCATTCCCTAATTTTTTCTTCTCAAGAGACAAAGAATAATGAGGAACATGAGTTATAAAGCTGGAAAACTTCCACTGATTATTCTAAAAAAGGTTCTCTAAGTCAAGCTTGAAATACAAAGCCTTCTTGCATGTTGCACAAGAGCAAAAATAGGCAAAAAATTAAAAAGGAATGAGAATTTTAAGTAAAACAGTAAAAACTAAGAAGAGGAAAGGATTAAAAGCACTGAACATCTACATATCTAAACTTGTGACCAGAGTCACAAGTAATGGAGTCATCACAAACAACACATCACAAATTAAGTGTTGAAACTGAAGACAGAAATACTAAAGTTCATTAAGCCATCTGAGCTTTAAAGCTCCCTGGTTATCACAGGTTCCTAATCTTCAAATCCACATAAATGTGCTATGGTAATTAGTGAAGTTTTTATGCAGTATTAAATTTTGTTTGACTGTTTTATTTCTTTACCGTTATGTGCTGAGCAGGTATTTATTAACTGTCTGTTATACACTGAAATATGTTCTTCAAGGCAGGTAGTAAATAATTTACACTACTTAAGGAAATGTTTTAGTTCCCTGTACACTTTTGCCACTTACTTACAACACAAAGCCTTTGTTTAATTACTGGATTTTATAATGCAAAATGGTGTTCGTGTAAAGCCACACATGAATAAGCTTTAAAAATATTCAGTTAACGCAGAGTTACTAGAATAAAGAGTGACATCAACACAGTCAGGCATGTTCTACTCAAACTATCATGAACCAGCACAAGCTTAACACCACCACCTAGCTGCAAAAAGGAGTAGCAATTGCCCGACCAATTATATTTTTAAGTTGCAAATTCACCCTCACTACCCCAAAGACAAAAGCATTAACTGTGCACCAAAACTGAATCATAAAATGGTTAAGAGTTGGAAGGGACCTTAAAGATCATCTAGTTCCAACGCCCTGGCATGGGCAGGGACACCTCTCACTACACCAGGTGGCCCAAAGCCCTACCCAATCTGGTCCTGAACACCTTCAGGGATGGGGCATCCACAGCTTCTCTGGGCAATCTGGGCCAGCATCTCACCACCCTCACAGTCCAGAATTTCATCCTAATACCTAACCTAAATCTCCCCTCTTTCAGTTTAAAACCTTTATCCCTCATCCTATCATTACACTCCCTCCGCAGAGTGGAGGAGGGAGATAAAAGATAAAAGAGTCCCTCCCCAGCTTTCCTGTAGTCCCTTTAGGGACTGAAAGGGGCTCTAAGTTCTTCCCAGAGCCTTCTTTCATCCAGGCTGAACCACCCCACCTCCCTCAGCCTGTCCTCACAGCAGATGGGCTCCAGCCCTCTGATCACCTTTGTGGCCTCTCCTACACCCACTCCAACAGGTTTATGTCCATCTTATGTTGGGGGCCCCAGAGCTGGATGCAGCACTGCAAGGTAGGGTCTCACCAGAGTGGAATTGAGGGGCAGAATCCCCTCTCTCGACCCGCTGGCCATGCTGCTGGGGATGCAGCCCGAGATGCAGGTGGCTTTCTAGGCTGTGAGTGCGCATTGCCAGCTCATATAGAGCTTCTCATCCACCAACACCTCCAAGTCCTTCTCCTCAGGGCTTCTCTCAATCCATTCTCTTTTCCCAGTGTGGATTTGTGCTTGGGATTGCCCCAACCTAGGTACAGGACCTTGTATTTGGCTGTGTTGAACTTCATGAAATTCATACAGGCCCATGTCTCAAGCCTGTCCAGGTCCCTCTGGATGGCATCCCTCCCTTCAGGCGTAGCAAATATTAACCCAGTGTGTGAAGCATTAATCTATTTTTAAGATTTATCTAAGCAGGATAGTACACCTTCAGGAAGTGATTTCTTATTGCATAGTAACTTTCCATTAAGAAAATTACAATGAATTCTCTACTCAACAGTTTCATGGTTGGGAGTTTGGAGTAAATGCACAGTTGGGAGTTTGGCCAGTATTACACTGCTGGCTTTTGTGCCTAAAGAGGCTGTTTAAATGTAGTGAGGTATCATTTACTTAAGTTACATATAATCCCAGACCATTATAATAAGTTTTTCTGTAAGTAGCACAGTTTTCACGTGATGCTTCTTTTGACAAACAAACCTTTTTATGTAGGCAGCAAATGCATGATGCTTCCTACATGATGCCAACAACATATTTGATCACAAATAACCATACCCTAAACACTAAGTGGGAAGTGGAAGGAAAGAACAGAGTTTCTGGCCTGGTGAAGATTCATACACAATAAAAATCAAGAATCAGCTAAGCACTTTTATTTGCAGTTTTCAGTGTAAAATAGCTTTTGTTAAAATCTGAATCCTTTCAGTCAAGCAGCTGATATGTAATGTAACTCGCATGCTGATTCCTGGACAAAACTTCAGGGCAAAATGCTGTAGTATGCATCAAATTACATAATGCAATATTGCAGTAATATTAACAACATAATATAAATGTGAATTCCCTGGCCAGCGAATACATAAATGCCCATGCTTGCCTGGAACTTCTAATTCACTTTCTGCCTTGGTTTGTCTAATGATGAAACGTGTGTCAATCCAGTCTTTCATGGATATTACACAAAATGTAAGACATAATCAAAAAGAATTTACCTACAAAGCTAGTGTGACTTAATCCTTAAAGAACTGATGGTGGAAACCCCTAAATGATAACGTACAAATCTTCCATTTCCTGCAAGAACACTCATTGACTGTGTGTGGCAAATTAAGATGTGTAAAATTAAAATACAAGAGCTGACATTACGTGAGGTGATAGCTATGTGGATAAAGTAGTTCTGCACTACTAGTCTGCCCCCTGCCTGACTCTTGCTGTTAGCTGAACAGCTTTCCAAAGCTTCTCAGAATCTCAGAATTCTGTAACCAGCAATGCAGATGCGATTTTTCCAGTTTAGCACCAGAGTAAAAAAAGCTGCAGGCTCAGTCAAAACAAGTAGTTTTCAACAAGCAAGCATTTGCTGTATTTCTGATTTAAAATGTATTCCACTAAAAATTCTGACCTGCTACTTTAACAGTGTCATCAGCAGGAACACCACTCCATCAATTTAGGGGCAGCAATTAGAAAGGCAACGAAGGTGTGAAAAAGACAAGCAGTCATTTGTCCTTCCTTTTTTCACTAAGCTACACTCACAAGGTGATAGGATTCGTGGTACAAAATATGTGACATTTCTGAGTTTGGAATGTTTCCTTGGTCTGAAGGTATATTACATGAGCAGTGGAGCTGCCTCAACAGCTGGGATCTACAGTCTGGGTAGAATTTACTTGTTTAACCACTATACCACATAGCAGCAAATATGGCTGGATCTCCTTTTAGTTCATGAAAGTCAACAACAAAACGAGGAGCCCCGTTTTCCTTAAGACATTCTTTGCTGTCTGATATATCTGGGTTATTTTCAAGAAAACCATATATTCCTGCCACACAAATAATACCAATTTAGTATTTTTAAATCCTAATATACTTCATAATGTAAGTTCTAGCTGTTGTACTCATTAAACGTTGCCATTCTGCCAGTTGTGCCTGTTCCTGGCCAGCAGTGTACTGTCTCCTAGCCCCATCAACCAACTGTGACATACTGAGACCCCACGAACAATGTCAGTGAGCCACAAGATGATCCAGTTATTAAAAGCAAAAACATACCAGGGAAGTGGCTTACAGATTTTGGGTACTTTTATCTCCATTCCCCAATCTCTTTGTAATCCCTGGCAGCAAAGAGCCTAACTGCAAGAAAAGCTGGTACTGCTACCAGATGTTTTCTATTGTAAAACTGCAGCATCCATCGTCCTTATTTGCCACGTAAGCTGGCTCACAAACAGGTAAAACTTAAAATAAATAATATTACAATACTGCTTTATCTGCCTGTAGACAAAGTTCTCCGTTTCCTTCAGAACCTATCCTGCTGTTAGCTATGGATACCTTTCTGAAGTACCAGTGAATTCTTTAAGACCTTGAAACAGAGAGGGAAAAAATTAAAAAACAAAACAAAACCCTTACCTTGATATCAAAGTTGCACTCAAGCCTTCGAATTAACACAATAAAAGCACCAGAGGAGTTGTCTCTCAGTGGAGGTGGGGCTATAGGCTCACATGCATTCTCTGGTTTTGAATTTATTAGGAATCCCTAGAAAACAGGAACATAAAAAGGAGCTTTATTTCTCTTTGTCACTAAAAGGGTTGACAGACAACTATATGGAAAAAGAACTGTACATTTTCACACATAAGCTAAACAAATTCTTATTTTTCAACTCAGTCCTGTAACACAGCAAGATTTCTGCCACATCCCTGACTCTTTTGATTCATCAGAATGTTTACATTTGTAAAGAATGAGAAAGAAAACAGTTCTTCCAATTACATCATCAGACTTTGCAGGGTAATTCAGCATAAAGAGGACTGTGTACACCACATTAATATGGTGAAAGTATTATCCTATGATATATGGAGACTAATCAAGAAACCTAAAATATAACAGCCTCAGAAGCACTAACACAAACTTAGTATCTGTAAATTAAAAGGGAAAATAGACAAAGGTTCAGTGTGTGAAATCAACACTTGAATCCAAAATAGCTGGTTTATTATGGTAAGCAAAGACTTGAGATCATTAACCCTGCTACAGTTGAAAGATTCACAGAAGTAGGAAATTCTGGCAACATCAATCTTGCATTTGCTTTTAGGTGACTGAGTGGGTACTCCACCACTGAAAATTTTGGGAGTAGAAACTCCCCTAACCTCATGCTTCAATACGTACGGAGAAACTCTACAGTTTCTCTGGGAGGAAGCATGGCCACCTGAACACTGAATGCACCGACACTAGTCCCTCTCCATAAGGCTGTGACTTCAGCATTGACTATTCCAGGAAACTTTTTTTGCTACTGCTGTATGTGCTCCAGAAACTTACACAAGATGAATGCTAGAGGAGTGTCATGCAGACTGACTAACACTATTTGTTCTAGCTCTAAAGGGAGGAGACTTTCCCTTTTTCCTTTACTAGAATATGGTTGCTTCGTTGGTCAAAGCTCTACCTCACCTGAAAAGGAGCCTCTTTATTAATTTGATTAATATTAATTAAACATTAGATTGATATTAAATTCCTTTCTGTTATTCTCGTCACAACAGATTTTGATTACCAAGATACAGAAAAATCCAGACTGTATACCCAGAGGACATTTGTCTACCCTTTGTTTGAAACACATCACTTCAGAAAAATTACTTTCTTTGTAAAGTGTTTGTGCAATAAGGTCACAATGTGACAGAGGAGTTTGGGCACTAATACAATGAAGTATCATTCGATATAAGAACATTCCTACAAGATTCACACTTGCTTAAAACAGTTTTAGAGCTACAACTAATTTGTTTTATGCAAATAAACACCACAAGAAGCTGCCCTGCTGCAGGCTCAAGAAATTATTGCTACAGTTCTAAATATATCCTTGAGAGCTTTAAACTCAGTTTTCACTGACAGCTTGAGATATACAGAGAAGCATCATCAGCTGTGTAGAAATAATAATATATAATAATGTTATAGAATATATATATGTAAATTAACATATAAGCTGTTTCCGTATATAAAATATACATATGTTTGCATATATAAACTGTCAGTTAAATACACTTTTTAACAGATAACCTTACATTTTGTCCATAATATATATCACCCATAAAGATTAACCAACAACAGAGACAAGCAATTTTATTTTGAGGAATAGATTTTTGTAATGATAATATTCCTTTTGGCAAAAAGTTGAACCAGCAGCCATTCTTTGCCAAGTTTGTGGTGACAGGCAAAACGTTATACAGTCTGTAACAATTAAAAAAAAATCCACTGAAAATTTTACACTGATTTGCTGAAAGCCAAATTCAGTTCCCTGAGGTTCCCCTGAATCATACAGCAAATATGACTTATGTTATGTAGTTTCATGCAAAGCATTTTGTTGGATGGCTTGCTGGGGGTTTTTTTTGTTTTGTTTTTTTAAAGAATGGCATGTTTAGAACCAACTGCAGAAGTTTTAAAAAAATCACAACATCATGTTATAGTTAAAGAAATGCAAGAAATACAGACATAGATAACATTTTCATCCTATTTCAACCAATATCAAAGCAGATTTTTTTAATAAATTCTTAATAGAAAACAAAAATCATGCTGCTATTATATTCAGGACTAAAACTCATTATTACTTCTACACAGGTGACAACATCTACCTTACTTAAGACACAGAGCTGTGTAACAGTTAAAAAGGTTAGAATCAGAGCTCCTTATATCTATTTTTGATGTATTAAATTGGCTCACTACTTGGGCAAATCACTTAATCTCCCTCTGTTTCTCAATATAGGCAGTAAAGAACTATACAGCCCTAACACCACTTCTCCTTGTGATAAAACCTACTGGGCATGAAAACGAAGTCTTCTTGAGGTTTCATTTGCAGCAGAATTCTTATATAGTTACAGGAATTCTTACAGCAATTTATTCCCCATTGGGATTAAAAGGGCACGATGCAAACAGAGAGTGATCTAACCTCGTACTTTCACATCATTTTAAATTCCACAATAAAAAGTAATGAAAACTGAACTTCACAGTAGTAGTAGACTGGACAGATAAACTGCCTTTCTTGTAGGTGAGGATTTCAAGTACAGGAAAGGAACAGAAAATAAATTCTAATATCAGGCAAGGAGAAAAATGCAACACGGCCATTGTTCTTGAATTCAACAGAGCACACCAGACAACAAGCATCAACTACACCACCTCAACAACAAATCTACCTCAGAGGACATGAGGATTATAACTGAAATTGATGTTCATCAGGCTTTTAAATAGTTTCCTAAGCAGTAGGACTACCACACCAATTTACAGTGTCAACACCATATATAATTTATTTTTAAATAATTGATTTTCTACCTCCTCTATCTTATTTTACACAGATAAAAGCGAGTTTGTCTTTAGAGCAGTTACTGACTCCTGCCACCATAGCATATGAACACCTACTACCTTAGCAGAAGTCAGAAAAAGTAGAACATTCCCTCTCATCATTGCCTATGGAAGCTACATTTATTTAGCCTTCTTCATAGTCCTTTCCCATTCCACCTTAAACGTAATTTTCCTTCTATTCATTTACTTCAGTCCATCTACACACATTACTACATTCCAAGTGTATTAACCACACTAGATGTGTGGACAAGGAATTATCCCGATGTACAAAACAAGCTTGCTGCTGTATTTCAGAAAACATCTTGTCTTTAGAATTCCTTATCTAGTGCAAAATAATGGTATTGTTCTATATGTATTCCCATGGTTATAACCATCTGTAACCTTTTTTGCACATTAATCACGTTGCGTAATAGGTCAATGTCATTTTTCCCTTTCCAGTTTCATTAACATTTGCAAATCCTTACACCTAACTTCTGTCTTCTCCAATACTAGTTGAATTTTACTATTTAATATAATATTTACACGCTTTTTAGTTTATATGTATCAAAAAAGTGGATTAACAATATAAAAAAAAATTTAGTCACTCTTTTTTTTCTGCTAATCCAATATATTATCATTTACTAGTACCTTCTCTTAATACTCCTATGACCAGTTTTGAAGTCATGATTTTATCTATTATAGTGTCTTATATTCCAAATAACTAACAAAAAAGCGTATATGTGCTATCTGCATTTCTCCCACTTGATACAGCACTGGGAGAATGGGGAACTTCTCATCTACTATGGGGTGTGGATTACAATTAAAAGGAAACTGTATTAGGAGAGAGTGCACGATCAACCACCTACAACACACCCCCAAGCTCTGTGGCACCGCACATGAGAGCGAAGGCAGAACTGCAGCTCTGGAGCTTCTCTATTCATTTGCTTGAGAAATGCACGAAGGGAAGCAAAATAACAGTTCTTGTACTTTTCCCAAGAAAAGGAATTACAAATCCTTTTCACACCACTCAATGTGGGCCACATGCAAGGAAGATAACCTCTCTTGCCTTTCCACGCTTCACTGTATGAAAGGGCTCAACAATATACGACCCTACAAAGATAAATTCTCAAAATATATAATAAATATTTTTTTAAAATATATTTATTAACAAAAATTAAAATTAATCAAGAAAAATTTCGCTATGGCACCCATCTCTTTCAGAGACAACAATGGCTTACCAAACTTACTTACTTATATTCCCATCATTCAGCTATTTTTAACTTATTTATTAAAAATGTTGAGCTAGTTCTCACTTACATGCAGGAGGTCAGGTTACCAAGATTCTTTTTCTTATTAAAGGAATCTTTTTCACAGGTGAACTGTTCAGCTCAGACCCTTTGCACATTTGCTTGTAATTGAGCAGTAGATTAATCAGTTCTGTATTTATTTTTCCTCAGTACTATTCATATCTTTTTAGTTTACAGAAGAAGTGTTCAGCAGATACAGTTCTCTCTATATATATATATATATTTTTTACCTTCAAGCCTTCTGCTGGCAGCCTGTAGCCAAATCTAGCAGGTAGATCATCAAAGGTCTGAGTTCCATTTTCAAGGTTATACTAAGAGAAATAAATTTAAAGAAATTTCAGGGTTGCAACATGAAATAGGTAACAAGTGTATATAGAAAGAAACAACACTGAATATTTTTTCAGATTAAAATATTTCTCAGACATACAATCTCCTGTGACCTTGTCAATGAAACTGTACAATTGCTTCTTCCACTTTTCTCCTACTCACATGGCAACATCCTTTTTTTTATCTAATTGTTAACATTAGAAAGTATTAAAGAACATTTTGTTAAATTATCTCTATGGTAAAGCTTTCTTTCTACTGTGTACAATTAAAATACCACCATATTTGCAGAAGAGAAACTAGAAACATCCCCAGAGAAGCAAAAGTCTGAAGAACTGTAGTATTTTGGGTGTGGAAGTTTTTTTGGATGACAGTGTTCTGGTTGGTTTGGGGGTTTTGCTTTGAATTCACTTGAAAATAGAACAGCTTTTAACAGGTTGCTTCTTGTAGGCAAAGAATAACTTCCATATGTTACCCCTTCTCAAGTCCCCGCTATTATTCATGTTAGTAGCTGAAAACTATCTATGGGTTTGTTTTGTATTATGAACTTTTATTTCCAAACATAGGAATACAGCAAAGACCTTAAATCTGTTGAAGCTGTTTCCCTCTATTTATTCATTTTTTTGTGGCCTAACCAATGAAGAATCCATACAATAAGAGCAAATCCATACAATAAAAAGTGCTATTTTTTCATTAATATTTTCCTGTGAAGTTGTGAATTACACACCAACTTGAATGGACATCAGCTGGTAAATTTAGCGACTCAGAATTATTTGTCTATTCACTGTATCATCCAGCTGTCATACAGAACAGTCAAGTAAGGATTGTGTTTATTTCAGATGGACATCTCATAATAGCCAGACAAACCGGGGGAACTAGAACTATAGTTCAAAGAAAAACACTGCTATGATTTATCTTAACTCTTTCAAAGGAGCAACATTTCAAAGGAGCCTTCTACCCATAGGCTTTAATAATATTGAGGGAAAGAGGTAGGAATGGAGCTAAATTTCAAGGAAATTTATCCTTGATCTTTTATCCTGCCACCACACAGCTCAGCTCCACACCAGTACCCTGCCTTCCTCAATCCTCACTACTCAATCATTTACCTTCTTCAAAAGGTAACTGTAGCTTTTCCCTTGAATCACTCAGCAAGCCCCAGCTTAAAGTAGGAGTCAGATGGAAACCTATTTGCCTTCATCCCATATTTAAAAAAATAACTAATCATACTTCATATACACATAGCAGTACTTCATACAAACATAATACTTCCTTTCAGGCTGCAACTATGTGAGAACACAGAAGCATAAATATACACGTAAATCAGTAGAGAAAAGCAGCATTCCTTTTGCTGACAAACCTAAAACTTCAGTTGGAATTTTGCTCCCCAAACAGGCAATCATTAAACCATGAAATCTCTCAAGATTGTAAGCAATCTGTAGGCCCTCAATTCCACGTGACACAGTGTGCAAACATGTCCTCTTCTTCTGAGCATTTCTTAAGCATTCCACTGGCCCCTCTTCATAGCAAAGTGTCTAGTTCATCTCTTCATTTCCTACTTCAAAGATATTCTCAAAATAAATTTGTAACTTTCAAATATCCAAAACTAAGAGACAGGAAGCTTAAATAGAAAAAATTAAGCTAAAATTCAAAAACGCCCTTTTTTTTTTGAGGTTGGTGGGGTTTTGTCTTTTAAAATGTCTTTTCTAAGGGAGGAAGTAGCAAGAATGAAAATTAGGGTTTTGATGAAAAGAGGAAGCATGGGCTTGCTGAGAAACGAAAGGGGAAATCATCAGGTTTACAGTAGAAACCCAGTTCAAAATTTCACAATAGAAACGTGATGTCAGTTCCATAATATAGCAATAAAATAAAAAAATAAGTGGATAGATTATCTACCAAAAAAACCCCCTCAAAGATCCAAAGAACATAATTCAGCATTCATCAATCCCGCATTATAACAAATTTTTAATTTTTTTTTTTTTTAACATTTAGCATCAAGGGTTTTTTGCTCTGTTCTCCTAGATTAATTGATATGATACTAACAACTTTCCTGGATATCACTGTAACAAACTGGGAATATCGAGCCCTACAGTACTTAGGTTTAATTATACTTCAGTGACTTGAAATCAATCCTACAAAGACACATACAACTTCCTCCATAAAGCTATAGGATATATAAAATTGGTAATAATTAGCCCAGCAACAACTTTGACCACTCGCCCCATGTTCATAGGACTGTTTCTTATCCTGATACATTAAAAAACATATATATATACACACACACGTCACATACACAAAAACCAACAGAGCCTTCAACACACACTTATTTATACTAGCTATAGAAGACTATTTTACTTTATTTATATACAGTTACCCTACAAAATGGCATCCATCACCAAAACTTAAATTGCTGTCTAAACCAAATAATCATGGAATTATTTTAATAGGGTTATTACACACTATGGGATATCTGGTCAGATTGAAACTTTTAAAATGACTAAAGGAATTAAGTGCTTTCACTGTCATGGTACCTGAGCATATATCATCTGTAAGATCATTTGAAAATACACAATTTATTTTTTTATTGAACTTCAATGTTAAGGCAATTCCATTGCAAGCAACCTGCTATAACATTTATTCTACTTACTTGTTCATTAAAATAATAGTTTAAAAAAAGATTAAATTTTATAGGTATTTCATCTACATAGAAAAACCTTCTCATACTTACTGCTAAAATATCTGCCTCCACAGGTAAAAGATTCAGGAAAGCAAATAACTGAACAGTCAAAATGGTGTATATCTGAGTGGCAGACAACATCAGCATTCCTATTGACAACAGCATATTTTATTTAGTACCTGCAACAACAACAACAAAAAGAGAAAACAGGAATTAAGGCATATAGCAAATATTTCCCTCTGACATTTTACTGGGCTCTATTGGTCAGTTAAAACTTTTCTTCTAACGTATACGAAGTATTATTCTACATTTACATTTGAGATATAATTAAGATTCAATTTATATGATTATTTTAGATATAGAAGTCCCTTTAGGTAGGAGCATGTAACCTACATGGGAATGCATGCATCAAACACAAAAATTTCAATAGTGGCATTTCAAAAAGCTGTAGGCAACACATAGCAATGCAAGCAGCATACAGGAATCAAAGTTTACATTATATTAAACACTATTAGACAGTCCCTATTTTAATCTTCCCTTCTTTTATCATAAATCCAAATCAGCAGAATTCCTTTACAGTAATTCTACTAAAACCATGTATTCTAAACATACACTTCCAAAACCTGTGTGACACCAACAGACACCAAATACAAACTAGTTCTATCAACTTCACTGAAATTCACAAATGCTCAAATACAATTCATGGTCTGGACTATGAATTTAGTCTCCTGTAAAGAATGTTCTTTTTTTGAGACCCTCAAAAAAAAAAAAGAACATAAGTATTCTGTAAAGTATTCTTGTTTCCATTTCATCAGCTCAAGACATTAAAAGGAAGTTAACTCTGCTTTGTTAATAATTTTTCATCAAAACCAGCAGCAAAAAGCAACAGCTTGTATCTGGAAGTATAATGGCACGTTTTCTAACAGAAACTGTTCTTTAAAACTGCTGATTTATCATTAACCAAAGCCAAAAAAAAAAGCAAGGAGAAGGGTCAGGAAAAGGAAATAGCAAAACAAACGTTTTGCTATTTTTCCTTTGCCACACAAAGAGATTTTTTTAACGTATTAAAAACATAAATTAAGAGCCTGAATGCCTTCCTTGTATGAGCAATGATACCTGCATCCTTACTGAAGTCACTGACCGTATCACGTTACCCTCAAAAAACCTCCAACAAAAAAATATAAAATCAAACAAACAAGAACAAAATAAAAAGGCAACCCACAAAAACCCCAAACAAAAAAAACATTTGCATGAACAAAACTTTTAACTCCTCAGAGTAGAAATACAACACATGCATGAACTGCAGTGCTAACAGATTCCATTCCATGATCTCTCTATCAAAAACTGGCCAATTTTACAACCATACACATCTTGAAAGTGCAAAATTTGGCCCATCAAATACAACACAAATTTAAAAATACAATATCTAAGATTTTAAGTGTTTCAATTATTTACAGCAAAGACAAAAGCTAATACTTAAGATAATAATCCCCAGTACTCCTCATCTTGGAAATTCTCAGTATTCTTTGAAACAGATTAGAGACGATTTTCCGCTTGTGTCTTCCAAATAATTCTTTTTTTGGCACCAGGGAGAATCCCAGTCTAAACAACAAACATGACTCAGGTTGAGATGTCACTTCTATGACTGATAAAGGCTGTTCCTTAGAACCACAGAATTTACTGAATGTCTGCGACTGACCAACTTCCTCCCCACTGATTATAAGGCCCTAAAATTTATGCTCTCACAATCCACAAACACGAACAACATAGTGCCTATCTGCAAGATTCAATAAATACCGCTTTTAATGTAGTAAAAAAATATGTCTCTGCAAAGCTTTAGTCTAAAATGCCTAATACCATATGCCAATGGGCATTCAATCCAATGTGGGTCTTCAGGCTTCTAATACAAACAAGTACATAATGCACACCGATATGAAGGCAAACCATCTACTAGCTAACTTGCTAAATCAAGCATCCAAAAACTTGGGTTGGACAAAGAAGAGGAAGAAGTTTCATCCTCCCATATAACTGACATGTCTTTTAGTGCACGCCACTCACATACTGAGGGAAGCAAGGTTCTGCAGGGGAAAAATATGAGATTAGGATTTATTAAACTATATAGCCATGTCTCCACAAACGGGCAAATGGATAAACTGAAATTGCCCAAGTAGCCATAAAAGTAGCGTTTCCTCATTTCTGAGTCTTGACTTTCCATATAAACTGTATCTTTTAATACTTTTCCCCCTTAGAAGTTTCCTAATGTTTTTAAACAGGTTTAATTTTCTGTATATATTCTTCCCACACCTTGCAGTAACATGAGGTTTGAGATTTAGCCTTAATTTGCGCTGTTGAGAACTGCAATCTGCACAGGAGTAATAGTTAGCTGACAGAGAGACAGAGACTTCCAGAGGGGAAAGACATGGAGTTGGATGAGGATCCTGGCCAGATGCCATCCATCTCCCCTGTCTCTCATGAGCTAAATGCAGAGGCTTCTCTCCTGTATGATCTTCCTAACATACAGAATGGATTACTGCCCTGCCATCCTCCCCATCCCACAAAGAGAAAATTAAACCAGTGTTTGCTTTCTCTCTCTCTGACTTAACTCTTTCACTTTCCGTTTCCTAGATGTCACATCCTAACAACTTTATTCTATTAAAACAGAACATCGATATACAATTCCACCAAAGTGCTAGTATAACATGTTCTGCATCAACACCCTGTATAAATCACAAAAATGCACAATCTATATGAGCAAATTATAAACCTTTATAAGCATACTGACATGGGAGATGTTTTCTAAATTTGCATTTTAACTATGTAATAACTTAGATCATTTCATAGCAGCACTTTCATCTACAGGACCCAAGAGACAACAAGTGAGACTGATTTCTGCCTGTCACGTTCTTGCAATCTGGCTGTACCACCCAAGTTTGGCGGGACAACTGCAGGCACATCAGCTTAGAGAAGACAGACTCAGTGGGATTCTGCATTACGACCCACCTCAGATCCACAGCAGAACTCTTCATCTGCTGGACAGAGTCTTAAAAAAAGAAAATTATTTTTTAAAAAAGAAAATTCTTTTACACAGAAAGGTTATTCTAAACAAAATTACTAAACGAGGTAACACATTACACATTTTGGTGCTTAAATAAACGGCTGTTTGTTTTTCTTTGAAGAGGACTGTCTTAACAACAAAAACTCTTTAGAGCAAGAAATAGTAATGGAGAATTCAGCCTGAATCAGCCTTCCACAACAGTTTCTTTACTTACTCACTTGGGATACAGCAAGAGAGAAGTGTACAACTTGATGACCATTAATTCCCAGAAAATTCTCAGTAATAGCCCCATGAGAAGGGCAGGAGTCACTCTTAACAAGAAAACAGCCAGGAGGAACCTCCTCCTAAACTCTCACTTCTAAATGACTTTCACTGGAAAAACACAACCTTGTGCCCAAGATCATGACCTCTGTTCTCCACTGACAAGTTACACCTGACAATTTCTTTTTGTACTGTTTGTACATAATCCAGTCTTAAAACAATGATTAGCTGTCTACAGAGGAACTTCAGATTCCTCTTTGCCTGCACATAATCATGTTATAGCTAAGCCTATCTCTTAAGAAAACAGAAGCACAAGATACCTTACTCCCCTTATAAAAACTCACACCTAAATATGATCAAGCTACAAAATACAAATGAAAATCCCAACACATTCAACAAAAAACATGACATCCAGCAGACCTCCTACTTCAGAGTACAAACCAAGCAACAATTAAGCCCATGTTCAGCATGGAATCTAACTGCTTTCATTGCTACATTGAAGAGAATTACTCAGTCCACAATGGATGACTATGTCTCTCTAGCAATTCTTCTAGTGTCACAGTAAAAAAATTACTTGAAATGACATAACATTAAAATAGTGGTAACACAAAACAACAGCAAATACACTAGATCTAGTTTTGCTATCATAGTTTAAAGAATCAGGGAGAAGTTTTAAAAGAAGATGGTATGTGACTAACATTGTCAGTATCAGAACACCTGGATCTACTCTAGCTTCTTTTATTGGAGGAATTAAAAGTACTTAAAAAACAATTAAACTCAATTAGGTCATCTACATTGTTTGTACGATTGCTGAAAGCCTCCAAATTAAGGCTGCTTACTGAAATGGTTTCATGTGGATTTGTTTTTATTTGACTGTAGATACTTCACTCTGAAAATTGTAACTATGAACCAAGAAATCAGACAAGACTATTTACATTCTCTTTCAGAATCAATAAACACATCAAGAATTCCTGTCTTTCTATTATTTGTGGATTTTTTTTAAGTAGAAAGCATTGCCCCAAAATCTGAGGTCCTCAACATTGAAGTACATAGTGGGGAGTTAGGTTTGATTTAAACCGATACTAACAAGAAGATAATTAAAGTTCTTCATTACTATTGGGAAGAAACAGCTGATATTTTCAAAAACAGTTCTCATGATTCTGACTTGGTCCTTTAGACATATGATGCTTTGTGAAACTTTCAACTGGTTAGCGGAACAGAAGTTACAGTCACTGGAGCCTGTAATGAATTATGAAATTCATGAATTTTTATTTCTAAACCGAGATTTACCAGTTCCTCTCATCAGCCTGCCCTAACAAAGAGGATGTCAGTGAAACTGGAGAATAAAGAGCAATTGTTCAAAAAATGCAAACACTTTTACTATGACAGAAGCAACAACACACTGCAACCTATCACAATATTTTAACCAATACAGTAAATTCAGCACATACCTTACAACACAAAGTATTAAAATATTATTGAGCAAGATTACAAAATACCAGAAATAAAGTTGTCCTTGCAAACACAACATATGTAACAGTGCATTCTCTACCAAACAGTTACAGATTCTTCTGGTCCCAAGAACTATTGTCTCAAATGCAAGCAAACAAGCCTTATAATTCCTGAAATTCCGTAGCTCATTTGTAGACTATACTCTTAATTAAACAAGGCAGCTTATAGCAGACAGAAATACAGGCGTTTGTAATTAAAGACTATGTGACTAACCACAGAAGTTAAACTTGACTCTGCATGAATCTTCAGTACTTTACACCTGAGTTTCCAATGTCTGTAGACAGAGCTCTCCTTAGGTAGCTTTGAGCATTTTTTCCTTCCCACTCTGCATCCTAGAACTCACAAAACAAACTAAACCTGGGGAGCGACAACCCTTCGTCGCTGAACCAGATCATCAGGTCAGAACCAAGGAAGGGAAAACGTGGGGTGTGCTGTATCACAACGTATCAACGAGCAGTAAGACAATCATGAAGTAAATACACTTGGAATATATCAGACAAAGCACTGCCCATGAAGATCAGGCAGCAGTAGTGCTGTTGTATGTACAACAGAAAATACATTTGTGATTACACTTTTGAAGGCAGGGAAGAGCAAAACATCCCCTCTCACTTGAAAATCAGGAGAGCTAAATAAGTTCGATACAAGAAGTGACAATACACAATAGATACACCCATCTGCTGTACCAGACACTCAGAATGCCTTGCCTACTCCTTAATGCATTAATGGTGTTGTTTGTATTAATAATAAGTGGTTATGAGGACACACAATGCATTTAACACTGATACACTGACTCCCAGATGAGAGCAGGCAACCTGAGTGGAAAACCTTCTTTTAAATACAACTACATCTTGTCAAAAATATCAGTTTCCTACTTGCCAACATCAACAAGCTTTAAGAGCACATTTAGGACAGATGGCATGAAAAAATTCCTTGGCTTGGGCCATAGACAAGGATATTGAGAGCTTTAGCAACTATCTACAAGCCAAGCTCCACAAAGTATCTATAAAATGCCAGATTTGGAGAAGTTTATAACTCCATCAGCCCAAAACTTATTTCACAGCAAAAGAAATACAAAGCAATTTCCCATCCACAGAGTCAAGCTCATGCTTCAACTCTCTCAAGAAAATACATCTTTCCCATCCTGTTGGTGAAAAAAACCAAATTTGCACATCCATATTGAACTTAAACTTAATTTCAGAGCCAAAGACAATCACAAAAATCATACCAAGTATAAAAGTCCTGTCCTCCCACAAACTCAGTAACAACATTCTAAGTATTTGGGTAGATTGAGCTCCACCTTCCAAAATTCCAGAAGCATAGAACAAACAAGAGTTACACAGGTAATATCAACAACTTTCACACATATCCCCAAAAGCCCCACCATCTCTGGCTTTTTACATTTTGATGTCATCACTGACCCAAAGCTCCATCCAAGCCCCATCCACAGAACTGAAAACTAATGGACCCAAAGCAAATTCACTGTTCAGGTCTGATAAGATGCAGGAGCTATTCCTCTCCCTCCCTTTTTTTTTTTTTTCCACCTTTTTACTAGTAATTTTTTTGTCAACCAGCCAGACTCCATCCTACTCATTCGTGTCCAGGCATAACGAACACCTCCGTGCCGGGAAACGCACAAGGGTTTGGCTCTCGCTACCCTGGGAGCGATGCTCGGAGAGCGCTTTAGTGCCTTGCCGTGCCCTTCCCTTCTCTCCTCTCCCCCTCCTTCCCTCCCGCCGCTCGGTGTGGTGACAGCCTGCGGGAGATAGAAGCGCCGGGGCCCGCGGGCAGCCAGGCAATACCGGCCGCAGCCCCGCCTAAGCCGCACGGGCGGCGACCCCATCTCGGCGTTCGAAGGGCGGAGGCAAATAAGCGCTGCGCAATAGAGCGACGGGCCCAGCAGCTCCTTAACCGCCACCGAATCAGGGCGCCCAGCAGCAGGGAAGAGGCCCGAGGGGACCCGGCGCCCGCACCCCCCGCCCCGGCGGCGCTCACCTGCGGGCCCGGCACAGGGCCCGGCGCGGGGAGCCGAGGGCCGCACCTAGGCCGACTCCATGGCGCCCTCCCTCTCCTCAGCCGCCACGGCGGAAGTCCCACCCCGCCGCCGCGCAACAAGAAGCGTTGGCTCGCGGCAGGCCATTGTTGGCTCGGGCTGCCACTCAGCCGCCGACGCGTGACGTGGGGCGGGCCTTAGCAGGCGAGTGGGCGGGGCAGGGCTCTGCGATTGGCCCCATCCGCAGGGTAGGGGAGGGGCTTCCCCTGAGGCGGGGCAGGGCGAGCTGCGGTCGCCTCAAGCTGGGCCTGGGCGGTGGCGGCTCACCTGCCCTGCCGTACCTGTCCGCCTCCTCCGTTCCGGACGCGGTGAAGGGTGCGGTTGTGCCTACTCTCATGGCTCTCTGTGGGCTTGGTGGGCGGTGTGGCTTCCTAAGCGCTCCGAGTGCAGTAGAAGCGCGGCCTAGTGCTGCTGACCCCGGTCAGCCTGAGGAACAGTAGGGCAGCTGGGCTGGCCTTGGTTCGCAGCCTCCGGTAACGGCAGCAGGAGCTTGTGAGGGAGTGCGGCCGGGTGAGGGGGGCACTGAGAGGCTGCCTGGCTTCAAAACAGGACATTGAACCCGAGCAGTGTGTGTTAGAGAAGGGTTTTTGTTCCCCCTCTTCGCTAACTTTAGCGCAATTCCGTATTTAAAAACCACCAAAACCAAAGAGAAAAACACGTTTGAGAGATGTAAGTTAAGCACAAGAAGTAAACAGGAGGGGAGGAGGAGGGGGGGATTGGCTATTGACATTTGTATCCTTCAGGTGGTGATAATAGCATATGCTTAAGATTGTGAGCAAAGGTCCTTTAACATGTATTTCCATGTTTATGGAAAAAAATCACACAGCCTTTTTCTAAAGTTTGATTCTATACAGAATTCTGTATCTTTCTTTAATTACTCTTCTCCTTTATGTTTGCATTAATGTTCATTCTGTAAAAGATACAGGATGTTCTATCCACACAGAAAGGAGCTGTAGACTAGAGTTATAACTGCCTGACCAGCCACATGTAAACAGTATGAATTTTTATTGTTTGACCAGACAACAGGTAAAGGAACTTCTGTGCGTTTGAAACATTTTGCCTTTGCTGAACTGGTTGCTAAGTTCTGGAGCTGGTGAGGGGGGGTGTAAATAGCAAGTGAGCAGACATGTCTCAAATCAATTTTGTCACTGTCACTGGGAAGCAAGGATGTAAAAAACAGAAGGATTTTGAAAAAAATTTTCCCCTCAGAGTATGAAATGCAAGGGTACTTAATGAATTTATGAATTGCTCTGTCCTATAATAATTGTCTACGCATAAATCAGATGTAGTTTTATCTTACATATTGTGGTTTGTCAGCTTCTGTCGACCTTTTGGATCTGTGCTGCTCTGTCATTTTCTGTGATAGCAGTACCAATAGATCGGGAGATCTGGGGACTGATGAAAAAGGAAGGGAGTTCAAGAAAACATCCTGGGATTTTTAAAAGCAGATATTATGGTTTCTAGCTTATGACACCAATCTTCACTATCAGGAGAGAATGAACAGAAAAGTTCATCTCAATAATTGAAGATAATATCTGGGTTTTTTTCCCCAGATTACCTGTGAGGTTATGGGCAGCATTGCTCCAAGGTATGGATCTCTCCAACAGATACATCTGTTATTATTTCAAGACCAGCTGAGGAGCTAATATCCTTTATGCAAATTAGGATATGCAATTTTTTTTTTTCCCCTGGAATGTTGAGAAAGTATTCCACAACTTTGTCAATTTTCTGATTTATGCTTAGGCTGTTTTTAAATGGTCGTATCCAACACAGGGTGTTCATGTCTCTCTTCTGCCTGGTCTGCTGTAGGATTCCCGAGTGGTCCAGATGGCTACGAGGGAAAGTGCTTCACAAAGATGGGTCCCACCAGTTTTGTGGCACTGGAGAACATCAAGTTTTGAAGCTGGATAGTACTTGTCTACTTTTGAGCAAATCCTTCTACAAATTTGCACCTTCCTGTTAGGTAGGTAATATTTCCATATTAGGTGTTGGGTTATTTTGTTTACAGTCTTTGAGTTTGCTTAATTGTTGTTCCTTGCCATGTGTCCTGGATATTTCTCTGCACTATCCTGCTGATGCTCTTATGGCACAAAGGAAACAAGCTGTCCTTCTGAGCCAATTATAAAGATTCCTTTATAATTCATTTATTCATTTATTATACATCTATAATATAAACCCTGTTCAGGGTTTTTTTTCCCTCCTCTTTCCATCTGTGTTGTTTTCTCCATTTTACTTCTCTTTTACCATCTCCCATCCTTTTTGTACTTGTTTTTCAAGCATAAGATTTGCATCCCTTTCTCTCACTTCTAAACTTATTTTCTAATCGCGTTTATTTTATGATTTCACGGCCTGGTACTGTAATGTGTGCTTAAAATAGGCACATGCATATACACACATGTTTCTTCAAGGTAAACCGAAGGTTTTCTGACTTCTGGTTTAAAGAGATTATCCAAACACAATAGACATAGGTTTGTATGAAAAAGATTAAAAATTGAAGATAGACTGTCCATCTAGGATTCACTTCTCTACTGCTTTCCGGAGAAAGAAATCCACCAAAGCTCTTCATTATATAACTTTCTTTAGAAACACAGTAACAAGTAAAGCTTGTATCTTTCTCAAAATGCCATTTTGCTAATTCATTAACTCTTGTGAGACTAATTGGTCAATTAACCAGCTGATAGGAGACAGGACATAGCTGTAATTCTACCAGTGTACCTCTATGTGTTAGGAATTTCTAGGGCTGAATTCTGTTACTATTCTAAACAGCAAAGCCAAACTGTTGGCCAAGAGCAGAGCAGACAGAATTAATCCATTTTCTTGGTGTCACTTGATCTTAAATATGAGGAGAGGAAGATGGCAGTTTCCTGAAAAAAAAAACCAAACCACAAAACCTTAATATTGATCTATCAATTTGGCTTTATTTAACATGGAATATACATTTTTAGAAAATTATTTTAGGCACATGGGAATAGCACTGCCACCTCTAGGAAGTTGTGGCAGGCAAATGTGATTGTGTACCAGCCATGGGATGTGGCAGTGTCACCGGGGTGTCATCCTTGTCCCTCAGGTTTGGGCAGTCCCACGCTGTGCCCCGTGGGGCGTCAATGTGGGCTACACCTGCTAAACAGCTTTGAATCGTACCCACAGCAAATCCCCCGCAGCAGAGCCTCTCTGGAACGGCTGCGGAGGCTGGGACGGGGTCAGGGACATTCCCATCCCAATTTCCAACGGCTGGGGAGCAGCTCTAAGGGGAAGGAGTTGGGAGTGCTCGTGGATGAGAAGCTCAACATGAGCCAGCAGTGCACACTGACAGCCCAGAGAGCTTTGAGTCCTGGGGCTACCTCAAGAGAA
This sequence comes from Scolopax mira, assembly GCA_004320125.1. Taxonomy (NCBI): domain Eukaryota; kingdom Metazoa; phylum Chordata; class Aves; order Charadriiformes; family Scolopacidae; genus Scolopax; species Scolopax mira. The sequence continues at coordinate 29,555 of BJBW01012147.1, forward strand.
GTGTGGCCAGCAGGTATCGGGAGATGATTCTACCCCTCTACTCTGCACTCGTGAGACCCCACCTGGAGTATTGTGTCCAGCTTTGGAGTCCTCAACACGGGAAGGACATGGATCTGTTGGAACAGATCCAGCGGAGGGTCATGAAGATGATCAGAGGGATGGAGCACCTCCCCTATGAGGACAAGCTGAGAGAGCTGGGGTTGTTCAGCCTGGAGAAGAGAATGCTCTTTGTCAGGGAGTGTAGTGACAGGATAAGGGGTAATGGTTTTTAATTGTAAGAAAGAGCTTTAGATTAGACACCAGAAATAAATTCTTTCCTGTGAGGGTGGTGAGACACTGGCCCAGGTTGCCCAGAGAAGCTGTGGCTGCCCCATCCCTGGAGGGGTTCAAGACCAGGCTGGATGGGGCTCTGAGCAACCTGCTCTGGTGGGAGGTGTCCCTGCCCATGGCAGCGGGGCTGGAACTCGATGATCTTTAAGGTCCCTTCCAACTCTAACCATTCTATGATCCCTCCGGTTCTCCACCCACCCCCCTCCCCGCTCCTCCGCGCAGGCGCGTCCCGGTGTCGGCGGGCCGGGGCCACCCCTTCCTGCTCGGTGGCGGCGGGGAGCGGCGGAACGATGCTGCTGGTGCTGTCGGAGGAGCAGAAGGCCCACCTGGGCTGCCTGCCGCGGGCGGGCGACGCAGGTCAGGCAGCGGCCCCGGCCCAGAGCCGCCCGGGGAACCGTGGGGGGGAGCTAGGGAAGGCGGGGAGTGGAGGGCGGCGGGGCCGGCGCGGCCGTGGCCCGTACGGGGCCCTGCAGCGAAGTTTCCTCTTCTCGTTCCAGCCGTCGGCGAGCTGGGGCGCCTGGCGGTGGAGCTGCTGCGGCGGGGCGCGGCGCCGCGGGCCTGCGAGGCGGCCGCCAGTAAGAGCCGGGGCGGTGGGACCGGGCGCGGAAGGGCCGGGCCGGGCCGGGCGCGGCGGTGGCGGGCGGAGCTACTCCGCCGTAGGGAGGGGAGGGGGGAGGCGGAGCGGTGCCGGGGAGTTGCGGTGCGTCTCCCGGGCCCGAAGCTGCCGGTTGCCCGTGTCTGTGCCGGTGCGTTGGCGACAGCTGCAGTACGACAGCGTGCGGTTCTCCCTGTGTCCCCCAAGAAGTTGATTTGGGGGGGGGGAGTCTAACCCACCTTTTAATCCCCATGTTTTTATTTTTATTTTATTTTATTTGTTTTATTTGATTTTATTTTATTTGAATTATTAATTATTTTATTTATTATTATTTTATTATTTATTTATTTATAATAGACCTTTATTTTTTTCCCCTCATTTCTGTGCCTCTTTTGCAAGTTGGCTGTGGATAACTTTGCAGTTCTGCGTATCGTTGCTGTGGCAGCTTTAATAAAGAATGAAAAAGGTACTTTGCGCTCTATTTACAGGAAAGCTTAACGTCGGTGTTGACACCATCCAGCACGGGGTGGAAGGACTGGCGTATCTTCTCACTGAAAGCTCCAAGCTTATGGTAAGGACATCTCTGTGTAATAAATTCAGGGACACGCTCAAGAGATGTTGACTAAACATTTCTAGTTCTGAAAATACTGATGAACGGGGAAAACCTAGTTCAAAATTCTGATGGTGTATTCTTTTATTTTTATTTTTCTAAAAAAGGTGTTCCTTATGCTGTTCTCTTACTGAAACACTGCATCTGCATGGATGACTGGAATTTGTATTCAGCGTCTGAAGCTAAAACTTGACAATGTTTTAATAGCATATAGCAAGAACATGCAGTAATTTAGTTCCTGTAGAGAAGCGTACTTCAGGATTGAGCTTTGTTCTAAATAGCAAAACCTGAGTGAAGATTTTGTTGCTGTTCTGTGCAGGATGTGTGCAGTACTAACCCCTGGGCAGTGTTCCTTGCCTTTGGCTGATGTGGTAGGTTTGAGAGCTTTTTCAGCTCCTGACATCACAAGTCTGGGTGGGTTAAACAGTTATTTAATAGTTGGATAAATTCCCTTTTTCATAGGAAAGGCTGTTTACTGTTTATGGTAGAATATAGATGTGGAAAGGGAATATGGAGACAAGTCATTCCAAACTGATCTTGAGCAGACATTGTTCTGAAGAGCAGGTGGGGAAGGGATTGAAATACTGCATAATGTTCCCTTGAAGTAAGGGAAGACAGCTAAATTGTAGTGTGTTGTGGCAGAATGTGTTTATGGTATGAATGCTTTATGAAGGCAGAATGTTTTCCATGAATTGCTTCCACAGGGATGAACTAGCTTCTCCAGAGCAGCACAAAGGCTGCTCTGAGTTCTCTGACCAGTGAAAATTGTCTTCTTGGGGCTGCTCTGAGTTACAGATGTGAGCATTAATGTGAGCCTTAAAGTTAAGGTGCTCATTTACAGGTGAAGGCTCTCATTCAGATAATTTCAAAGTATTTTTAATTTGAGTATCAATATTATCTTAGCATTCCTTTGATAAATTGATGAAGGAAATATGCACTTCCTCATGACAAAGTTCAGATGCCTTTTTTTGTTCTCTGATATGAAGGCTGAAATGTGAGGACGCTGAATGTTTTTCTTTAAAAAAAGAAAGTTCTTAAACTGTTCCTGAAACTCGTGCAAATCATGAATAATACAACACATGTAAGTCACTTAAAGCAGGGATGATTTTGTTTGTCTCACCTGTAAAATTGTCCTCACACTTTCCTGCAGGAAAGTTACTGCTTTTACCATACCATATTTGTAATGTTTGCTTACAGTTTTATTTGTTTCTCAACAATGATGATTACACAGTTCTGATTAAGGCCTAAATTGTTATTTCTAGATCTCAGAAGTAGACTTTCAAGATTCCATTCACGTTCTGGGATTCTCAGATGAATTGAACAAATTATTGCTGCAGCTGTACCTGGATAACAGGAAAGAGATTAGAAATATCCTTGGTGAGCTGACACCAAAGCTTCCCAGCTATCACAGTCTGGAATGGAGGCTGGATGTGCAGGTAACTTCTATGTTTTCAATATTCTGTATTTTCCTTTAAAGTTTTTTTTAAACATCATAAACAACTACTAAAAAATTAATGTATGTTATTTCAAAGTAATTGAGGTAGCAGTTCTTTGTGTATTTAAAACCGACATAATTTTGTTATTGCTAGTTATATGATGAACAGGATATAGAATGATGCAAAGTACTTGTTCCTTTATGGAAACTGAGTTCATAGCTCTGTTGGAATTTTAAAAACGTTAGCATATACGTGATACATTCAGTCATAATTATCACCTAATTTTCAGAAAAATTACGAAACCATTAATTAAAAGGGGTTTATATTGCCCAATGATAAAATCAAATAATAGATTGTGTATATCTTTAATGTGGATGAAAAGGATTTTTGAACAGTCCTCCAAGCAGGTCCTGCAAACCTGTAATGAATTGTAAACATGAAAGGTGACAAAAGTCTTCATTTGTTTGTTTCCCTGTTCCCATTCCAGCTTGCAAGCAGAAGTTTGAGACAACAGATAAAGCCTGCTGTGACTATAAAGCTACATCTTAATCAGAATGAAGATCAAACTGCCCAAGTGTTGCAAACCGACCCATCTACCCTCCTCCACCTAATTCAGCAACTGGAACAAGCACTGGGGGAAATGAAAACCAACCACTGCAGGAGAATTGTGCGCAACATGAAATAGTGTTGATTCAAGGCTGTTGTCATAGTAAGCAGTTTGTGAAACAACTAAAAATGATGTTCACAAATACATTTTGAGGAAAAATAAACGTCTGGATCAGATGAAATGCTTTCCTGTGCCAGGATCTCGAGCCAGTAATTAGAGGCTGAATAAACTCTGCTACTAACTTTGCACCTGCCTGACAGGAGATGGGTAATTGGTTTTGCGTTGCTTGCACTTGTAGAAATTCAGCAGGCTATGCTGAGAATTTCTTTTGCTCTAAATTAACATAGTTCTACTTGTAGAGCTTTCCTACATTAAGTAGAGCTGCCTCAATATTGCATGAAGCTGCACATTTATTTTTATGTTTATCGAGTAGCTTTTTTTCTTGGTTCTGCATCTGTTTTGAATTTTTTTTTTTAAGGCCCTATATTGGTAGGAATGATTCTTACATCTCGACTCGGGTATGTGTAAGAGTACACTTGGGATGACTGCTCTTTTCTTTCAGAGAATTCAGTCAACTCGAAGCAGTTGCACTGCTTTTCTACCCTTCTTGGATAACAAAAAAAAAGTATAACTGAGCTAATGCTTCTCTTTTAAGAAAGCAATCTATAAACCCTGCTAGGCAGTCTCATGCTTTCTGCAGGTAGCAGTTACCATAGAAAACTCAGTGGCCTAAATATAAGTTCATGTATTGCCTATTTCTGTGTGTAAAGGTGATCTGAAAAATTGCAAAAGTAACATGATGGGCTAAGAGGCAGGTTAAAGAATAACATTAACTTCTGCTGTATCTGTTCTTCATGTTGTGATGCAACGATTTTTGTTCCCCTGTTTGGATAGTGTGCTTATAAAGGAAAGACTAGCTGAGTATTGAAACACAAGTGATGCTTTTCCTTTTTTTAAGGAAAATGACTAATAAGGATTATGCCAAAGTTAACTTTTCAATTGTATTCTAATGCAATACTTTGTAGCTTTTGTGACTAAGGTTAGACAGTTTTACTGTCATGAGTGAAGATGCATCATAAATCTCTTAAAGTATATTGGAGAGAGCAGATAGGCAAGGGAGAATCTTAATGTACAGATCCTGTCAATAACTGTATTTCCCATCTTTCATAGAAGCACTACACATTTCAAATTAATTGGGTACCCACAAGTACAAATGCATTATTTTCGTATTGTTTTTAATTTTTGTGCTATTTCAAATGAAACCTGTGTAGGAGAAGTGCTTTCATCACTAACATTTAGTACCACTTTGAAAAAGTCAGTTTTCTAGAAAATGGAGGTGCTTATTTTGTAACTGCTTTACATGGCTTGGTGATGGTGTGAACAAACTTACTTTCCTCTCGCGTATATGAATCAGCCATGTGTTCCATTTACCATCCTTATGCAGTGATTTTTTATTTTTTTTTTTGGCATGTACTTGCCTATGTTTTCAGGTGAAATACAAGAACATCCTGTTTGTAGGACAGTGTTTTCTCTTTATTCTACCTCTCCTAACTGTAGCTGTAGTCTAGAACTCATGGCAGCAAAATACAAGTTGTAGATATAAGCCTTAGAACGTTTTCGTGTCTCATCTCACTACTGCCTTATGACTCTGAATGTATTTACCTTTCTGTCTCTTAAATTTTTTTTATAAAAGAAAACTAGTTGCCATAGAGCTAGTTGTCATCATGGCTGGCAATTTATGTGTGTCATATCCTGAAGCATGTGCTGGAAGAGAAGGGAAGGGGTTTCTTCAGTGATCATGAGTAAAATGGATAGTTTAAAGTGGATTTTGTGAATACAGAATGTCATTAGAAAGTCTGCATATTCCTTTTTTGAAGCTTGTTACAATAGTGTAGAAGTAAAAACTGTGACACTGGATGGTCTTATTTCCTGAATTGAGGAACTGCCTGCCAGTACAGAGTTTCAACTGCATGGAAAAACTAAAAATCCAACTAGTTTAAGCGTAATCTGTTTTCTTGAAAGTAGAGTTAGGCTCAGCCCTTAGCTATATGCTTCTCAATGGATTTATATCCCAGTTTATTTTTTCCTGGTCTAAACAGCAGAGGGCAGAAAGTTTTGGGTTTTTTATACTCAACAAAGGAGAAGTTTCACTATACAGTCATTTTCAGTGTCCATCTTCTGATAAGAATCATTTATAGTCTCAAGATTTACCTTGGAATGTATTTCACCTTATCTTTTCCAAATTCATGATCAATTTTAAACATAAAACAATAAAAATTGCCGTTTTGAATCACTGTAAAATGTTATTTCATGAATCTGATAATTAATTTGCGAAGCTACTTAGCAAAGTAAATAATGTAACCTAATTCTTAAAACTCAGGATGATGTAATTTCTTTGGTGGTGTAAAATGTTTATATTCTTTTAAGCATTGATGAAACTCAAGAAGCAATACTTCTCATCCTCCTGTTTTGTTGTTTTGGGGTTTTTTTTAATTCTTTTGAATGACCTCTGTATGAACACTGTCCCTTTTGTAAAATCCATTGCTTAAGGTTCTGATCCAAGTTTTAATGCATTCCCCATCTCTGAAGCATATTTAGATTCTCCTACAAGCTTTATCTTCTTGTACTTTTCCTTCTCCCTGCCAGTCTTTCTTGCAAGCTTTTCTTGTACTAGACTAAATACTTTTCTACCTTTTAATTGGCTAATTAATTATATGTTCCTTGAATTATATGGGGAACACTGTTTTAATTTAAACAGCTATGGAGTTAGTTTAGATATACACATACATAAATAAAATCAGTATCTGAATTTTGGATTAGGCCCACAAGTCTCACTTAACAGAAACCCCACTGGCTTAAGATTTTGTCTTAACACTGTATTTTCAATTTAATGTTAAAGGTGTTAGACTTGTGTTAAATTTAGTGCTGTTCATGAATTGTGTCCGTGTATAGGCTTGAAGGTATGAATGGTGATTTTGTTTCAGTTCCAATTCTTGTAAGAATGCCTGTTTCCTATACTGTGACTTTGTAATATTAACAATAGATAGTGCGTAGGAAAGGAAGTTCAAGATTAGGAATAACCTGGCAAATCTCCACGGGTAAAGCTTTGCTGTTTCTTACTTATCTAAATAAAGGGAAGGAAGTCTCCTGTCGCTCTGTGCCTGGCTTTGTGGTCAGGGTCAGGTATATTACAGCACAATCTCGCTTTTAAATACTGACTGATTTTTATTTTCAAGGAAAGTATAAATTGTGATGGTTTGCTTACTGCAGTTATATCTTGAAATCAGAAATTTCACTCGCCCATCAGATTACTTGTATCAGTAGAAAACCCTATTATTTCATTTAGGGTTCTGGGTTTTGGTTTACTTGAAATGTGTCAGGCTTTAAACATTACCAGTATTTCTACTGAAGATGGAGTCACAAGCAGGCTGCTTTTACGTGTACACAAGTACCATTTTTACTGTGATTGTGTAATAGAATTTTAGAATACATTTTAGGCATTACCATTATTATCAGCTTTATGACTTGTTTATTCTAGATTCCTTATGTCAACTTATCCTAGATGCATAAGGACAGGCAACCCTTCAGTCCATCTGTCAAATCAGTGAATTCTGTTAAGAGGAACACCACTCTAAAATCGTTGCATCCTGATTGTCCCAAAATGTGAATATTCTGGCTAAAATAAAAGCCATAGTGTCTAACTATGCTGCCAAACATTTTTAATGCATTTCTTCTCACCATTAAATACTTAAGAACCTTCTACCGATCTTATTCATTTGCTTTCCATATCTGCTGTTCTGTCAAAATGTTATTTTTCTGGAAAAGGAAAAGTTAAGTATACAGTATAACAGTGAATTTCATTTTATGGAACCTTTATCTTGCTCTGCAGTGTGCTGGTGTGTGCATGAACTTTCAAAGTAGTATTCCTAGTGTTCAGAACAGATAATTAAAATATCAGAACTGCAGAAGTCAGGAAGCTTCTCTACCAGGCCTTTCAAGCATCCTGTGTTCCTAGATCTACCATAAGATAACAGAAAAACTTCTGTCCTGTTAGGTTTGTCCTTAGTAGAAGCTCTAAGAAAGCTCTAATTTTTGAGAAATCCCTCGGTTGGTACTTACACTATTATTGTGACAAAGCTTTTTGTAAACATTTTTGTTTTGAATTTTAGGACAGAACATTTTGGTTAAGAGTTTGACATGGGTGGCCTTTAAAATCACCCTTGTTTACGCTTTTCTACATCCAAAAGTACCTTCCAGATAATAATTTCCAGATGTAAGAATTCCCAAGTTTGCCAAACACTTCTCAGTTCTTGCTGGGGATTGCAGTTTTGGGTTTTGCTGACTGACTATAAACAGTCTGAAGTGGGAACTGTGGACATCTCAGCCTGTAGTGTTGGGATAAGATGATCTACTGCAGTTGGCTAACTTTGCACAAACCCAGACCGTGCATAAAGTCTTTGGATGTTCCCTTTGGCCAACTGAGCCCTCTTGGATGGTAACGTCCAGGTAGCAGATGGTTTCAAGTCGTTTGAGGGATGAGAACAACTGGAACTCTCCCAAGCATATCTAAAATAAGATAATCGGTGTTTGGAGAACCCTGAGTTCCAGCCCCAACAAAGCTAACCCGAGATCTTTTGAGAAACTCTGCTACAGAAAAAAAAAAAAAAAGACAAGATGTAATAATTTGTCTTGATTCTGTAAATGTCAGAGGTTGTGGCACTTGGTAAAGAAAGATTTTCCTCAGTGATCTTTGCTGCTTTGTGTGATCTTAATATTGAGGGAACTTCCTTCTAACTGTGGCTAATTTAAGGATGTGTTATAAAATCTCATATTGCAAAGAAATCTATCATGCAGTCTCATAGTAGATGCAATCAATAATTCACAAGAAAGTAAGTTATATGCCTTTTATACATCAGTCAGCAAATATCCTGAAAAGGATACAGACATTTTGAGTACCTCTAGTTAGGTTGGTTTTACCATACAAAGTTTCATACCTTTTAATTATAGATTTTTTTTTTTTTAATGGATGGAGGTGTTTGTCTATTTCTGTCCAGCTAAAGAATAAAGGCTGTCATTGCTCTGCATGCTAGTACCTGCTCTTGGGCTTTTCCCTGTGCAGCTAAAAGGGAGACAAAGAGGAGAAGCACTTCTCTTCCTCCTTTGCTGGCTCTTTTTTTGCGGTCACCTACGTGCTCCATGGCAGGACCACGTCTGAAATGATTGGGGTTAGACTGGTCAAAAACTCCTAAAACCACAATTTGCCCCTCATTCCTGCTTGTTCTCCCACAAAGGTTAAAGTAGTTAGTATCAAGGATGACTTTCCAGGCAAAACAAACACGCGATGAAAGCAGGGAATACTGATCATGAACATTACTTCTACTCCTTGGGGGAAACGGAGGATCCTGCAATTCAAAAATATGTGGAACAAGTCCTGTTGGCCTTCTCTTCTGCAGGGGGGGGAAAAGGTGGAATATACAGAGCTGAGCAACATTTACAACCAACAACGTGTTCAAGAGGTGTTAAGAAATATATGGCACTGCCTTTTTATTTATTTTTATATATATACACACACACACTTATTAGGTGACAACTGGTACATTTTACACTAAAAGCGGTAGCAGGATGTCAGAATAATTAGGCTCTGTTTCAAATCTCCAATGAGCTTGAGCAAATCGTACACCCTCTGTATTGGATACAGGAAATTCAAGCTGGAAGACTCTTACAATATATCAAATCTGATTGTAATTAAACTATTAGCTTTGTTTTCTGGCAAAATCTACATCAGAAAACCCTCTCCGAGTACATGCAGTTTTTATTAACAAAAAAAGAATACTGCCTCTTACTGTATATTTCTGCAAGGTAAAGTAGTTAGGCTAGAAAAAGTACTTTTCATGCAGGTATGATTCTCAGCACTGTTCTATGCAACCCTGCGGCTACAGTTTGCAGAGCTATTCCAGAATTTTTTTGTTTTCCTCTGTAGCTACTCCTGTGTATTTTCATCTTGTTGGCTGGGTAATTATTCTGGTATTGTCAGCAGCCTTCGTGCAGGGAGCCAGACTGACATAACTGTTCCAGAACAACTCTTGCCAATAAGAGCATACCGTGTTAAGCAATTTCTTTTCTTCTTTTTGCAATTCTGGACTCTTATTCTGAAGCACCAGAGCAGATCAGGTCCCAGTTTATTTTACATGACTATTTTAGGACTTATTTATCCCACAGAACTTGGCCAAAAATCATTTTCCAAATCTGTGTTGAGTAACTGAAAGTCTTAAAGACTAGCTTGGTTTTCTGTCCTTTAGACATAATCACCGTTTTCAGTAATGTGAATTTGTGTCCTGATTAATTTATGCAAAGTCAGCTGTATTAGCAAACCTCATTTTCATCAGCAGTTTAGGCTACCTGAGACAAATGGATTATGGTGTGCCCGTGGAGGGGGGCACACTAACCTCGGTAAAGAAGTCGAAACAAGAAGCTCTTAGTGCACACAGCTTCAGCTCTTTGCAAACTAGACACTACAACTTTTCTCAAATCACTGCAGCAAACTGTTTAAGTGTAATCTGACAGTACTGATGCGGATGAGCAGTGTTCATACATCCCATTCCACTGGCTTTGCTGCAAGAGGAACAAATGAGACACAAATATTGGTGCAATTTTCTGGTTTCAGCTGTTGCTGAAATGAATGTCTGAGCAGCCATCCACTAGAGATGTTCACAGAGCTTTCTTGCCAGTAAAATTACATCAACTTATAAAACAACATGAACTGAGCTGACAGGAGTTCTTTTTTTATTTTTTTTTTTGCTTGCAGACTGTGTCCACATTAGAAGTTTTGTTGGCTTGGAGAGGCTGGCGGGGGAGGTATGCTGACATAGCTATTTTGGTGAAACTTTGCAATACACATCAGGTCTTTGTATTAAAGAAACCACATCAGAGTTGGCTACAGAGGACAGGCTCTGTGTTACATTCTAAGGTGCCAACCAAAGTGTGAAAGCTGTTAGCTATCTGAGAAACAAACAGCTGTGAAATGCACACAGATAAAACCCAGAATCGTAAGCATTGAGCGGTTTTTTAAAAAACAGCACGTTGAGTAAACGTGTATAAACGTTGAGTAAAAAGTATACTTTTCCAGAAGTCCCTTGAAAATTAGATTAATATAGAATTATTAGCAAGAGCATAATATAGAAAAATCTCTATCAAACAATAAGCAATTGCTGTAAGTGCAAATAAAAATTAATAATTTGACAAACTATGTTTTTTAAAGTGTAAATGCGTATGATGTGCGTGTATACCTTTGCATAATGAAACTTCATGTAACATGTTTACTGTTCTATTTTATTCTTTGTTTTACATTTCTTTTGGAGGAATAGAAGCTTTCTTTTTATATATGGCTCTTCTTCACTGATGTATACGAAAGCAAGTAGCTGTAGTTAATGACCACTTCGACTCTCTTTGCGTAGTGCACACCCAGACAGGAGGTAGGAACTCTGCACACTCTTCCTGGTCTGCACTGTGTAACTGTTACTCAGTTACCCAGAAAGCATGAGATTTTTCCAAGGAATCTTGAATGCTTTATTTTATAAGAGGTATCACCCACACATCTTCACCTATGTAGACATTCTCAGAAAAACTTTAATGTACGCAGGGCTTTGATACAAAACAGTGATCACCTTATAATTCAATCCAATCCAATCCCATTTTGATGGAAGTGTCGTTTTCTTCCATGGACTTAAACCTATTGAATCATTTTCTATAAATGCTGGTGGTCATATCCTATTTTTGTGTTTAAAGAAGGAAGTTACTATTTTTTAAACAAAGAATACTAACAACAATACTATGAAAATTTATTCTTACAGTTTTAACCACTTTCAGAACAGTGAAGAAAGATGCTTTAGCCTACACCAAGTGGTAACTAATGATATCATTCAGTAAAAAGCTAAAGTAATTACATCTTTCTGAAGAAAACAGTTCTTGCTGTAATAAATACTGCTTAAGTTTAGAACAGATGTGCATATACTTACTCATGAGATGCCACGCTGTCTTATGAAAGAGATCTAATTAATGTAGATGAGATGGCACCATGAATGAGATTATTTGAGCGTTGCTTTGAATGGGCATGTCATCTGAAAAAGAATGTAAGAGGTAGATGGGTGGGTCTTTACTAAAGGATAGAGAGGCCTGGAGGAAGCAAAAAAGCCCTTGTAAAGGCTGTATGAAAAAATCACTCATGTTCAGGTCATTATCTGTACAATAACCACGTGCACACACACACACAATCATGTAATATTGAAAGGTTTCAAACAAGGGACTTGGAAAAAAAAAAGAAAGATATTTAATACCTGCATAACGCCGGAGCAGGTGCTGTAGTTAGCCCAGCTGTCTGGGCTAGTAAAGATGCTATCAAGCAACCTAGTAAGGAAGCAGCAGAAGAATGGTACAAAAGATAGCATGGAAAATTCTTAGGGAAAGGAAGCATAAACAAGTCTCAGGAGTACTGGGTTTCCTGACCAGAAATATAACAGATGTGTCAAAAAAAAACCCTAACAAAACCAAGGAGGAGATGTGCCTCACCAATGGAAACATGAACAGGAAATGTAAGGAAAAATAAATGACAGGGAATATTTGTCGAAGCAAGGAAATCAGGAAATGCACAAGCAAGATGTGTTCCCTAGAGCTAGCTGATCCTAATCTGGAATTCATGTACAGGCTTAAACGGTGAATCTCAGAATCTGCATTACCAATATTAAAAGTAACAATGACCAAGGGACAAAGAGTCTTCAAGGGTCGGCTCCAAGGTCTAAACTGGAGAAGCCAAACAACGTTTAGAAGAGTTGATGCTTATTTCATATGAAATAAGTAAGAGAATGAAGTTCAGAAAAAATGTACTTACCTAAGACTTTTCTAATGTAGATTTTGATTACTGAGGAGGATGTGTTCTTGTCAGTCAGCACAGTCTGGAGTCTGTCCAAAATGCAGAAACAAAATGAAGAAAGGCATTACTAAAATAACACATTTCTATAGCCAATGTGCGATACTTATATGTGTGTAGTCATAAAAACACTGTATACTTCCCGTTGTGAAAACCAATACTGAACTTGAAAATTTAACAATATTATTCTTTATAGATACAGCTACCGAATTTAAGCAGGTTCAGGTCACATCAACCATTCAAAAGTTGTTCCAAGTGTTCAAAAAAATGAGACAAGATGAAAAGAAGTGGTATTACATTTACTTTATGGAAAGTCTCAGGAATGCATTTTGATGACAGCTCTGGCTTCTCGTATAGAGGAACAAGTGACCGAATGACTGTGAGCAGGCAGTCGGGGTAGATCTGCAAAGTACTACAGCTGTATTTGAAATACCACCTCTGGATAATGAGTTGGAAAGATTTATGATGCAACGTTGCTCCGAATTTGTACCTGTCAGCAAAGGGCTAAGCCTTACCTAAACTACAACAAAGTAGTGACACGGAATACAACTACGAACGCTTCCTCCCTTTTCTCCCCATTGCCACAGCATCACGGAATTATGCCATGAAGCTTGCACGTGAACTAAATTAAGCATCGTTTTGCTTCCAGAAATTGGTATCACCCGTGAACTTCCCGAGGAGCGGCTTTAAAGCAAAACTAATTAGGATGACAGAAATTCAGGTGTTCCTTGAGCGCCAAACCGGTGCTTTTCACCGAGCTGCCGCGGGCCCCAGGCCGGCCTGGGCCGGCCGCTCCCCGGGTGGCGGAGGGCTCCGGGCCGGCGGCGAGCGGGGCTGCTACGCTCACCGGGAACCGCATTCCTCTGGCCTCAGCCGGCTTCGTACGGGACGGGGAAAGCGGCGGGGACGCAGGGAGGGAGGACAGTCTCCGGGTCCGAGCGACGCCGCACCGTGCTCTGAGGGACGGCCCGGCCCTACCGCCCCCAGGGCCCCTCAACCGGCGGAGGAGCGGCCGCCATCGCCCCGCAGCGGTTCCGAGCACCCAAAGTTTCGGCTGCGCTTGCATAACTACGGGCGGGGCGTGGGCTGTGCCCGGGGCCGGACGGGAGGGAGGAAAGGAGGGAGTGACCGGCGCGGCCCCCGCCCCGCCACTGCCCGGCCCGGGGGAGGGCGCCGCGCTGCCCGGGGGCTGACCCGCCCGCCCCTCCGCAAGCCACCCCGGGACGCCGACACAGCTGGGGCGGGCGCAGAGGCACTTCCCGCACCGCCCGCCCGCTCTAGCAGAGCCCGCCCGGCTCCGAAAGGCACGTCCGCGGCGGCGGGGGCCTGAAGCGGTCGGGTGGGGGGGGCGGGGAGCGGGGGACGACGGGGACGGGACGTCCGCGCCCGCCGCCGGCGGCTGTGAAAATGAACCCCGCTCCCGCCGCCCCGCCGCCGGGGCAGCAGGTGATCCACGTCACGCAGGACCTGGACACGGAGCTGGAGGCGCTTTTCAACGCGGTGATGAACCCCAAGCCCAGCTCCTGGAGGAAGAAGATCCTGCCCGAGTCCTTCTTCAAGGAGCCCGACTCGGGTTCGCACTCCCGGCAGTCCAGTACGGACTCGGGCGGCCCGCCGCCCCGGCCCGCCGCCGCCGCACAGCACGTCCGCTCCCACTCCTCGCCCGCCTCGCTGCTGGGCTCGGGCCCGGCGCCGCAGCACGCGCACCTCCGCCAGCGCTCCTACGACGTGACGGACGAGCTGCCGTTGCCGCCCGGCTGGGAGATGGCGCTCACGCCCGCGGGACAGCGGTACTTCCTCAAGTGAGTGGTGGGAGCGCGGATGGAGCTCGTGCGGGCACGGGGTCTCGGGGCGGAGGTAGATTGCCGGGGCCCGGGTCCGCAGCGGGACAGTATTGTCGGTCACGCTTGACGGCGGCCAGCTGAGGGCAGCGCTTGGGTGCTGAGGGGGGTCGCCGTGGCGGACGGGCGCGAGCTGCGCCGTGAGGCGGCGGGGGGTCAGCGCCGTGAGGCGGTGAGGCGCGATCCGAGTTGAGGGGCAGAGGCGTGAGGTGAAGCGGACGGGGGGCAGCGTCCTGAGGTGAGGTGAGGGCGGCGGGACCCCCGGGGGGCAGCGTCCTGAGGTGAGGTGAGGGCGGCGGGACCCCCGGGGGGCAGCGTCCTGAGGTGAGGTGAGGGCGGCGGGGGCGCCGAGAGGCAGCGGCGTGAGGTGAGGGTGGCGGGAGCCCCCGGGGGCAGCGGCGTGAGGTGAGGGAGGCGGGAGCCCCCGGGGGCACCGGGGGGCGGCGGCGTGAGGTGAGGGCGGCGGGAGCCCC